>RJWJ010006372.1:0-62838 GCA_004363605.1 Indri indri | reverse complement strand
GAAAGCTGTCCCTGAGCATCGCAACTCACAAGCGCCCTCTGGCTGCTGGTGCCCGGGCTTCTCCTGCTTATTTCCCACCCAGCGGGCCGCAGGCCGGGTCCTGGCAGAGAACGCGGGCAGAAGTCGAGCCCGGCAGAGGCGCAATTCCAGCACAGCCGGGCGGGGCTCGCAGCTGGCCCGTCGGTCTCACTGACGTTATTCGGCACCTGCTCTGTGTTTGGCACTGGGGATTTTAAGGGAAAAGACGTGTCTCTACCCTCAAGGTCCTCACAGCACAGTGGGGAGACGGACCGCAGCCCCTCCCGGTGTGACTGTAACTGCTCTAATGAGAGTCCGCGCGGATGCCGCAGGAGCGCAAATCAGGGTCCCCCTGGAGAGTCGGCGACGGCTGCCCAGAGGAGGGGCTCTGGCTGGGCAGTTGAACGTGGAGTCCGAATTTGCCAGGAGGACAAACTTCATGGATTCTTCGGTACGTTTTCATTCCACACCTGCCGCCCTCTCCTCTGGTTGCTGTTCTCTGCACTGAGGTCGCAGTGACGAGAGAGAGAAAGGCGGTCGCTGCCGGCCATGGTGCGCTCCTGCCCAACATAAACAGTTTCACAGAACATCGACGTCAGACAAGGCCACTCTGTGGCTGTGATAGATCTAGACAAAAATAAGTCCAGTAAGTCCTTTCGGACACCCCTTCACTGAGACGCCCACAGTGCCCCATGGCGTGTGTTCCCCTCCACTGCCACAAGCAATAAACCCGGCGCGCTCCGGTGCAGGAGTCTCTGGCGGTCTTTGGGTGGAGGGCAGCGACGTGATAGAGGCAGGATTTGAGTGGAGACTGAAGGAAATGAGGGGCAAGCCAGGTGGAGATGCAGAGGAGGACATTCCAGACAGATGGAGCCTGGGCGCAAAGGCTCCAGGGAGGGAATGGGATGTTAGAAAACAGCAGCTAGGCCAACGCAGCTGAAGTAGGAAAGGCAGAGTAGGTTTCCCAGGCAGAGGGAACAGACTGTGAAATCCTGACATTAAGAAAAAGTGAGCCCCTGCTGTCAAGTATGGGTAGTTCTGTGGGGTTAAAATAGAAAGCCAATGTGACTGGTTTGGGAGAAGGGGACAAGTACGCAGAAAACACGTCATGAAGAGCCTTCATTGCCTTTTGTCAGAGATTCTTAGTAAAATCACCGTGGACCCTAAGGCTCTGTTGGAGCCACCCATGATGACATTTTTCTTTGATATGATAATCAAGTAAGTAGAGCAACACATCCTCTTTTTGAACAAGGTCTACCACAAGGAACTCCACTTGTTCATGACAATTCCTTCATGTTATTATGAAAGGAGAGGAAAAAATAAATGCCAGTCCCCCTGTCTTTGGGCGTTCCCTAACAGCTCACCCTATGGATGTACATCTCCCTAATCCATCTATGGAAAAGCCTTTCCCTTTGGTTTAGGTCCAGTAGGATTACCTCGGCCAAGCATTTGTGTGGTCCAACGTGATTTAGTAGTGAGAGAGATTGAACAAATTTCATCACCAGCTGCAATTTATGCCCCGGAAAGAAAACAAAAAAGAGTCTGCCTTCTAGTTGCTGGCAACATAAATTCGAAATTCCTTGCAGAGGTTCAAGGCTGTGGGCTGCAGGTGTGAAGACACATGCCCCACACCATTACTGAGCTCCAACCCCAACCCCAGCCATCTCAGGGCTCCTGATTGCTTAGCAATGAAGTTTTCCCAGTGAGAGAGAACTGAAAGTATTCAGGGCCCTCCCTGGGCTGCCCCAGGCCTGCCTGCCGAGCCTTAGCCTCCCACTCTAAATTCCTTCTCCAGCCCCTGTGAATCCATACTCTCTTCTTGCAATTTCCCACCCCAGGGCCCTGGGTCCTTCCCTCCACTTGCAATGTCTAAAGCTAAGGGATCTTCCAAGGCTCAGCTCAAAAGCCACTTCTTCTGTGAGGTCTGCCCTGAGTCTTCCAGCTAGGAGTATATGTCTCCCTCCCTGATCTGCACTGGCCCCACATCTCCTCACACTCTGCTCAGTGCCGTTGGGATTTTATGCATATGTCCGATCTCTCTTACTAGATGATGAAAACCCAGAATGCAAAGTCTGTACTGGGCAGGGCCTTGAGTAGAGTGAAGGATGGGGAGGGGGAGCCCAGGAAAGGAGCAGAAAGGCCCAGAGTAAGAGACAGGAGGCAGGGGGCCCATGCTGAAAGACAGGTCCTGGCATCTTCAGGGCAAGAGAAGCTAAGGTATCAGTGGCACCTATACCACTGCTGCCTCCTCAAAAATGTCTCCATTGCATAAGTACACTTTGACCCCTAGGAAATGCCTCTAGGGAGCCTGCCTGGCTCACAATGGTCCTCTTTCTGTGAATCCCTCCCCCACCTACACCCCCACACCCCACAGAGGTGGGTCCCTGGCAGTCATCACTGTCCTGTGTAACTCCATTCTCTGGCCCAATTCCCTCCCCAGAGATTTGGGGCTCAAACACAACGAGTGAGTCTCTGAGCATGGCTCGGACTGGGTATCCATAGGCTGCCAGGCTATGGACACACCATCCTGCACTTAGAAAAGTCTCAAAAGAATGAACTGGACCTGGGAGGCCGAGATGGGCGGATCGTCCTGAGCTCAGGAGTTCGACACCAGCCTGAGCAAGAGCGAGACCCCGTCTCTACCAAAAAAATAGAAAGAAATTAATTGGACAGCTAAAAATATATATAGAAAAAATTAGCCAGGTGTGGTGGCGCATGCCTGTAGTCCCAGCTACTCGGGAGGCTGAGACAGTAGGATCGCTCGAGCCCAGGAGTTTGAGGTTGCTGTGAGCCAGGCTGACGCCACGGCACTCACCCCAGGCAAGAGAGTGAGACTCTGTCTTCAAAAAAAAAGAATGAACTGGAGCAGAAGAGCCAAGATAAGTGGTATTGGTCAGGTCTTGTGGAGAAACAAGCGGCAGAAACCCAGATAAAATTAGCTTCAGCAAAAAGAAACGATTTGGGCTCACCAGCTGCTAAGTGAAAGAGCAGTGTTGCTTTGTCCCTGTCTCCATCCCTTGCTTCCACTTGGATCGAGTTATTCCCCCATCCCGAGTATGAAGGCCTTTAGCCGTGCCGGACTCCATCTCCTCCAGCTTAAGGACCCAGGGAAGTGAGAACTCCTCACCTCATGTCCGTGCATCTGTCCCAAGGAAGACTCTGAGGCTGCTTGGACCACACGCCAGCCCTTAGTTACTAAGTGGCCAAAGAGTGCTGGCAGACACTTCCTCCCCTGCACGGCTGCCTGTATCTGGGGGTTAGGAGGAAGCTCTGTGAGTGACAGTCCCCAGTGCCACATGGACTGGGAGAGGAGTCCCCCAAGGCACTAGATGAAGGAGCAGGGTGGGGGAAGCATGACAGGCAGCCGACAAGTCCCTTTACCTCAGCCCTGTTCAGAGCAGACGGCAAGGCCCGGCTCCAGGCAGCTTCCTGACTCCTGGCTCCAGCTGCAGGCCAAGCATCCTGTGTCCTGCGAGTCCCCTATGACCTCCAAATACATTTTCTTTTTTGGTTAATCTTGCCAGGGACAATTTCTGTTGTGTGTGACCAAAAGAACAAGACAACCCCAATTATATGTATCCACGACAGCATAGGAAATAGTCTGGGTAGTTTTATTAAAATCAACAGTAGTTATTTCTGAGTATTAAGATCATAGGTGATTTTAAAGAAAGAATATGAAAAGGAAAAAAAGTAAGAAATTTTTAAAAAGAACAACAAAGGAAAGAAAAGGTAAAGGAAAAAAAACTTTAAGCATTATATGTGATTTTAGTTTTCTTCTTTGTATGCTTTTAAGTTTTTTCCCTGATTACATTTATTTATTTTACTGGTGGGTTTTTTTTTCTTTTTCTTTTTCTTTTTTTCTTTTTCTTTTTGAGACAGGGTCTCACTCTGTCACCCAGGCTAGAGTGCAGTGGCATCATCACAGCTCACTGCAACCTCGAACTCCTGGGCGCAGGTGGTCCTCCTGCCTCAGCCTCCTGAGAAGCTGAGACTGATTACAGGTATGCACCACCACACCTGGCTAATTTTTACTGTACTTGTTTTGTGCAAGTACTAAAGATTTGATATAGCAAAAACTGTAAAGAAAAACAACATAAGTTTTTCAGCAAGAATCCTGACACTCAAGGATCATGACTATTCACATTTTGGCTTCTTACCTTATACACACACAGTGGCCTGTGGAGTTGACGGACACCGCCCTGTAGGCACCCTTATGCCAGGTAAGTTGTCATAAAATGTTTGGAGACATTAAGAGATGTGTTTTGTAGCCCATGGAAAGTAACTTGAACCCCAGTCACATTTGGGGTTCGCATGTGGACAGACAGGATAACACGTGGCTGGGGGGGTGTGGAGAGAGGCCCACCACAGGAGGGACACCTGGGACCCCAAGAAAGAAACCCCCATGAGTGAGGGTGTGAGCCAGACTCAGCCCCACGTGGAGTCCAGCGCAGCAGGGAAGTCAAGGTGCCCTGCGAGGCTGCTCCTGAGCGCTCGGAACTCACCTCCTTTCTGGAATGAAAAGATCAAAGGTTAAAGGGGTGGGGTGGAGGGTCCTTACAAGGAACCTACTTGGCCATGATACTTTGGAAGTTTACTTTTCCTCTGTGTACCTTGTTTTCCTCATCTGCAAAATGGGATGGGACGAAAAGGTAACAACCTCCTGCGGGTGTTTTAAGGACCACATGTATGTCAAGCTGTCATCGCAGTGCTCAGTTCATGATGGAGACTCACCGAACGGTCGTGATGATGACAATGAGGGAGGAGGATGCCTCGTCCCAGGGGGCTGCAGGGTAAAACCACCACGAGGAACTCAAGCAGCTCTGTTATGGGACACACACATCCACTGCCTCCTGATAAAGCTAAACTGAAATAGGAGGACTGTGAGCCCCAGAAATCTGGGGATAGGTGATGAGGAGCCCTAGGGACTGGCAATAGTGAGAATTGCCCTGTGACCCAAAGACCAAGGATAAGGGTAGGCTGTCATCTCCATGTGGGCAGCCAGCACCAAGGGTCAGGGTGACAGATGCTTGGTAGAGACACAGGAGGTGGCCAGAGACTAGGGGTCAGAGAGGAGCAGCAAACAGCAGGGACAGAGACCCATGCTCGATGGAGCAGAGAGATGGTGAAGGCAGCAACTAAGAAGAGGGACCCCAGTTGGTCCAGGGAACTGCTCTAATTTAAACGAGACCCCCCATCACTATCTCCCTTCTCATCCTTGACCCCAGCACTCTAGCAGCATGACAGGAGGAGAGGCCTTGGCCTTACCTTTTGGCAGTTGATGGCAATTGCCCCAGCACACTTTGGGGACAAACAAGTAACCTTACCCAGAACCACGAGGCAGGTGGGGGGCGGTTGGGAGAGCTCTGTAGGAGCCTCCTGAGACCTCTGATACCACCACAGAATAATCTTTCTTCTCACAGGCACAGATAATGCCTTATGACCAGGCTCTTACGCAAGGTATACCAAAGTCCCCTCGCGGGCTGGCTGCTCCGCGGGGGAGCTCTGCACTGAGGAAGGACCCGTCACACCTCCTGTCTGTGCGTCTAAGGCCTGCCTTTGTCCTCATCCCTCACCTGCCTCAGAATCCCCAGAGGGAGCTTTTTAACCTTTGCTGCCAGCACCCCATCCTCACAGGGTCTGGTTTAGAAATGAGGCTGAGATATTTCGTAAAAGCTCCCAGCCACACCTGCCCCTCTACATGTGTGTACTTCGCAGACTTCTCGAAGACTTACGGTGAGACAGCCATGACTTGCTAGAGAACCCATGAGCTAGATGAGGCCCCACGAGTCTTCCTTAGGGAACCTGGGTCCTGGGTGCTGAGTCTGTAGACCCTTGTGCCGGGTGCCTCCCTCCCATAAAGCCGGAGAGACCCCTTGAATCCATGTTGCATGAGCCAGACCTGCATGTGAATCCCTGCTCGGCCACTCACTACCGGTGTGTCTTCGCACACCTTACCTAATCTCGCTAAGCCTCAGTTTCCTCTTCCACAAAGCAGAAATGATCGTACTTACCCCGGGGCATTAGGAATGAAATTAAGAATGCATGTGACAGAATAAAGAGGCTTTAGCCCACACACCTGGATGGTTCGTTCTCAGAGTAAATTTATGCCTATGTTTAAGAACATTTGATGGCTCCCGATATGATCCAGTGGAAAATACACTGCACCCCTATGGACTATTCCTGTCAAAAACTTGAACGAGAATCCAATCAAGACTCTGTATTTAACTTTCACTTTACAGGAAATATGAGGGATGGAGGACAAATTAAATGGCACTATGAGTAGGCAACAAGTAAATCTAAACTGTGGATCATTCTCTAGAGACAAATAATCCAGTTTCTCCAACAAATCAATGGCATGAAATAAGGAGGGGGAGGAACTATAGCAGAATGAAAGGATTTGAGAAACATAATAAGAACAAACGATGCAGTCTGATAGCCCACGGCACTTAAAGAGGCATTCCAAAGTTAAACACAGAATTACCGTATGATCCAGCCATTCCACTCCTATTAATAGATACATAGCCAAAAAATTGAAAGCAGGGACTCAAACAAATACTTGCCCACCAATGTTCATAGCAGCATTATTCATAATAGCCAAAAGGTGGAAACAACCCAAATGTCCATCACCTGATGAATAGATAAACAAAATGTGGCTTATACATTCAGCCCTCCATATCTGTGGGTTCTGCATCTGGGGATTCAGCCAACCATGGATCAAAAATATTTCAGGCGGCCATGTGTGGTGGCTCACGCCTGTAATCCTAGCACTAGGGGAGGCCGAGGCGGGAGGACGGTTTGAGCTCAGGAGTTCGAGACCAGCCTGAGCAAGAGCGAGACCCCGTCTCTACTGAAAAAATAGAAAAAAATTAGCTGGAAAACTTAAAATATATAGAAAAATTTAGCTGGGCATGGTGGCGCATGCCTGTAGTCCCAGCTACTCAGGAGGCTGAGGCAGAAGGATCGTTTGAGCCCAGGAGTTTGAGGTTGCTGTGAGCTAGGCTGATGCCATGGCACTCTAGCCTAGACAAAAGAGTGAGACTGTGTCTCAAAAAAAAAAAAAAAAAAATTTGAGGAAAAACATTTAAATAACAATACAACAATAAAAAACAATATAATATAATAATTCTTTACATACTATTTACATTGTATTGATATTATAAGTAATTGTGAGATGATTTAAAGTATATGGGAGGGTTGTGTAGGTTATATGCAAATACTACACCATTTTGTATAAAGGACTAGAGCATCCTCGGATTTCGGTATGGGGGTCCTGGAACTGATCTCCAACAGATACCAAGGGATAACTCTACATATACTGGAATATCATTTAGCCTTAAAAAAGAATGAAATTCTGATACACACTACTATATGGATGAACTTTGAAAAGGTTATGATCAGTGAAATAAGCCCAACACAAAAGACAGATATTGTATGATTCTACTTATATAAGGTGTCTAGAATATAGAATAAGCCAATTCATGGAGACAGAAAGTAGAATCGAGGTTATAGTGGTTATCAGGGGCTTGGGGGTGGGATTTATGTTTTAATGGGTACAAAGTTTCTGTTTGAAACGGTGAAAAAGTTCTGGACACGGGTAGTGGCAATGGTGCACAACATTGTTGATGTACTTAATACCACTGAATTATATACCCTAAATGTGGTTTAAAAGGTTAATTTTGTTATATATATTTTACCACAAAAAGAAATTCCTTTTTTTATTCATCTCTTGAAAAATATTAAAGGAGACCCGTACACACAGCCCAAAGCAGCATGTTAGGATCTCTTTTCTCTTGTATCCACTCCCCTTCCACCCCACATGTGCTCCTGCGCACCGCTGCTCCACTCACCGGCCACCTCCAGCCCTAGAGCCCTCACCCCTGCACCCGCCTCTCTCACACTTAGGCAGATTACCCTAAGAATGCTTCCTCTAGGGTGGAAAAAGAGGGCGGGGAGTAGGTGCGCTCAGAGGATTTTCTTTGACAGGCTGCCAAAGGTAGAAAGGTTGTGGTCACACCCACAGTAATAATTTTGTCCCATCACATAATGGAAGCCTGAGCACTCAGTCCCCTCCACCCCAGAATGACCTCGCCCTTTCATGGGCATGTGAGCATGTCATGCCTCCCTAATGATTCTCACACCCGTTATCAGATTCAAGTATTGCGATCATATCAAATGCCAACCAAGTGCCAACCTATGCCACCCATATGCCAAGCATGGTACATATGTCTTCTGTACTCCTGATAGCAATCATACAGGTAACCATTATCATCACCATTTTGCAGGAAGTTTGATGCTTAGATATGGCAAATGACTTGCCCTAGGTCACACAGCTAGCAGGTTTCAGTCCTTGAGTTCACACCACTCTACGAAGCTGCTGCCAGCTCAAGACCCGCCATATTTCTGGGAAGTTTTCACGAGTAAGCACACTGAGGCAGTGGAGGCCAAGCAACCAAAGGATCACTAGCAAAGCAGACTGTTCCCACCCCTCATGGCGCTCCCCCACCCCCAACCGCCTCCTTTCTCCTCACAAAATGTCAGTCTACTGAGCCCAAACCTACTCAGCTGAGTCTTCTTGGCAACCAAATGAATACACACATTGCAAACTATGAAGGTAACCACAGCTATGTGGAGAGAGAGCGTCCAGCTTTGGAGCAGCTCTTGACTGACCTCGGGGGCCACCCCTCCTCCCTGGGAGTCACATCTCAGACTCCCTCCAGCTGCTGCCGCCTCTTAGAAAATGAATGGGGAGCTGGAGTTCCCTGATTGCTCGCTGCTACTCTGTACTGTGGTTCATGTTGGGTATCAGAACTCATTTATTCTTCATCCCAGGTGTGGGCGCCAAGTATCTGCTCTGCTGTCAACCGACTGGACCAAGGGCCGAGTCTAGCCCTCCAAGATGGCCTTAGACTGGAGTTTCAGTGTCACTCTGGCCACTGGGTCTAGCTTCATCCAGATGTGCAAAACCAGCAAGCACCTGGCATTATCCTTCTTACAGCTCCAACAATCTATGGCAAAAACCTATGATATGTGTGGGAATCAAGCCAAGCAAGGAAAAGAGGGATATAAAACTATAAACACAGGGTGAACTCAACAAAATACACAGAGAAAGAAGAAAAACCTCAGAAAACTTTGTATTCTCCACAAAGAATTTTCCCAATTTATTTTGTTTTGTTGTTTGATTTTTTTTTACCAATTTATTTACTTCAAGTAAACATTTTTATAATTAAAAAACATGGCTCACTAAAATACCATCTGAAATTTTGAAATAAACCATGGTATATTAATGTTCAGAAAAAAAAGAAAGGGGGGAAAAATCAAAGGTAAATGATGATCGTTCTGAGTTGGAGTTTTAATTTTATTAAGTAATTAGCTTCAAATATCTTCATTTTATACTGTTCTGTTTTCCAAAACTTTTCCAATGAAGAATCATTACATTTTAAATCAGACAGAAGGAAAGCACTATTTTTTTAAATCCCTGTTAGGAATTTCCCTCATTCACCTATGTCTGGAAGAAAGGAGGAAAAGAAGCAACTTCTGAAGGTCTTCCCTGGTGACGTTTCCAGTGGTACCTGGGATGGAACCTACGAGAAAAAGGTTCCTTCATAATGATGTCAGCTTTGCTCTAAAAAAAAAAAAAAGTCTCCAAAACTCATGAAAAACACAGTTGATGTGAATCATATGTCTGAGTGGCAGAGTTCCCGCTAAGCTGGGCGAGTGCACAGATGTGCAGGACAGAAATGTCTCCCCACACAGCGACTATTCCTCTGTGGAGCTGCTGAAGGTAAATAGCCCGGCCCCTGTAAATGTGCCTGCCTGGAAGGCTGGCTGTGACGTCCCATGGCCCTACGTCCTCACCCTTAAGTTATCCGTCCCTCTCTACCCCTCCCTCTTGTCAAAAGGAAACGGACCTGACAATAATCAATTACATTTGTTGACTGACAGATTCTACTTTAGCAGGTGACCTAATATCTTACCCAGTTATTAGCATTGAAAAACTCCCATCTTCCACTTTCAGAAGGAAAAGTCTCCACTAAAGGAATTTCAGACATCAGCCAGCAGGTGCAGTGATGTTTTGCCATGGAGAGGGGGGTCCTGTAAGTAAATCTGATTTGGACTTCCTGGGACCTGGAAGGAGGTGTCAGAAAGAGGGGTGCTGGGCCCGTCCCCAGGCAGGCCCCCTGCTCCCCTCGGAGGACAAACTGGGGCTGGACTGGTTCCAGCTGCTGCAGCTGCTGGGGGAGAATGAGGCATCTTTTGTCCTCCGAAGTCTGGAGCCTGCCCTTCCGGGATGGTCTACCAGGTACTTTCCCTCACCATCTTTCCTTTGTGCCCCTTCTTTCACATTAGCCCCTTTCCTCAGAGTTTCCAGGAGCTTATTTGTGATTCCTGGCATGGTGCTGCTTTGGGTGGCATTCAGTGAGATTTTCAAACTGCAGCCTGCCTCATCTGCCAACCTGGAAACTTCTTTATGCTTCATGTGGCATTTTGGCCTCTAACATTTCCAACCACAAAATATGTGCTTAAATTGCAATTCTTCCTTAGTAGAGATTTTGCAATAGGGTCTCTTCCTAGTCCTGAATAGATCCTCCTCCCTTCTTGCTCCTTCTCCAGACTCGGAAAGCTTGGGTAGGTTTCTGTTGTAAGCAAACTCACGCTCACAGAACTGACACATTGATGTATGTGACCTAATTGTACCAGGTAGTAGCTATTTATTTAACACTCACTCTGGTCATATTTCATCTTTATACAGTATATAATTTAAATGTTAGATGAAATACCATGTCCTTTGAAATCTGAATACAATTGAATCAAGACTTTACCCTCTATTCTTGCAGAGATCCATTTCTCTCCCCAGTATCCCAAGGGGTTCATTTTCTCAGAGTCTTCTCTTACACTGAGTTCCGATATCTACCCACATATTGATTTCACATGAATCTCACAATTATGGCAGGTCTCTTCCCTTGGTTTCTCCTGACAAGGAACTTAGCTGCATTCATAGTTTAAAAGAAAATGGCTACATATCCCCATTGTTTTATTCCAAATGTCACCTCCCTGGGGCATTCTCTGACCGTCCTCTTTAAAATTGCACCCAGATCCTTTTCCCCTGGAACTCCCAGTTTCCCTTCTCCTGCTCTGTTTTTCCCATAACACCATCTTCTTCTGGAACACTACATAATTGACTTATTTATATTTGTTGATTACCTTCCCCCACTGGACTATAAACTCCACACAGGCAGGGCTTTTTGTCAGTTTAATTCACTGCTGAATCCTCAGCACCTAGGACAGTGCCTGGCTCAAAGAAGATGCTCAATAAATGTTAGTTGCATGAATAAACCTACATGCTGCCTTGGTGGTATGGCAGATTGTGCTAAAAATGTGAGGTGATGGACCGTTGGCATCCTGCTACTCATCGTGTGTTACTGGGCCAGCAGCATCAGCATCACCTGGGAGCTTGTCAGCAATGCAGAGTCTCAGGCCTCGCCCCAGACCTGAATAAGCATCTGCCCTTAAATGGGACCCCCGATTACCCACATGCACTTGAACGTTTGAAAAGCACTAACCTATATCGCAACAATGCAATGACTGAAACTGGGATCTTAGACATCCCTGTTCTTAAAAGGCTTTTCACATATGCAAGAAATTAGTAACAGTGCGTCTCTCTGGGGAGTAGACCTGGATGCCTGGGGGATGGGGGTGAGAGGAAGAAACTCTTTTCTAGTTATCATTTTGTACCTTTTGCATGCAATTATTAGCTATTTAAAATGGATTAAATCAATTACTCGTAAGAGAAATAGTACACAATAAAAGGCCTTAGCTACTTTTGCATGGGACATTTCCCCTGGCCTCCTTTCTCTGCAGCCTCTTGTCTCGCTGCTTACCACCACTGACCCCAACCCTCCCTCCAGACCAGTATAATGACTAGGTCTCCACCGCTGTCCGTGTAGAAGGCAGAAAAGACTACAGAAGGTTTCAGTTTTGACGGACAAGTTCTTTACTTTTTTTTAACATTCGTGCAGAGGAGAATGCCCCCAGCTTCCCTCCCACTTCCCCACATTCCCCCAGAGTGGGGGCTGGTCAGGGACCCAGGCTTCAGTGTTGAAAGCTCCAGGACCACAGGGAAGACCGGCAGCAACCGCAGGCTGTGCGTGCAGTCTCCAGGGTGTTCTCGCCGTGAGTGTGGAAAGTCACAGCCATGGCCACCTGCTCCAGGCTCATGTGCTTCTTCGCCAGTCATGTCAGGCTCATGAGGTCCACCAGCTGCTGGGCTGGAAGCACATGTACTTGGCGGAGCTGTCTTCTTAATACCCAGACAGCAGCCTTTCTGCTCCACATGGAGACAGACTCAATGCCGTCAGGCAGTTCCCCTTCAAACGGCACCTGCTACCTCCACTTGTGTCCCCGCTCATCCCACTGCACAGATGAGAGGGTGAGGAGTCTCTGTCCCTGCAGTAGACCAGGGACCTCAGTGGAACATGGGGGACTCCAAAAAAGGAGGACAAACCCCAGCATCTCACAAGGAGGCTGTGGCTCAGCCTGGCCAAGGCAGGGGGACGAGAAAGAACTGTAAAGGAGTCCTCCCAAGGGACACAGGGGCCCTGGCCAATCTCTGCTACCCACATGAGAACAGGACAACCTCCAGGCCTGCCCAGCACCCATCAGCTGAAGAGCTGGGACCCGGCTGGTGGGCTGTAGTCAATTTGCTGAAAATTAAATCACTGAATGCCAATTTGCCAGATTCTCTGAGCTATTGAAGATTTTTTTCTCAAACTTTCTGTTTTTGTGCCTCCCTGGCCATTTTCAACACAAAAGGTCAGATTTCCCTTAAATGCACTCTACTGCTTTCCCTAGTTGTGTAGACGTACGTGTGCTCTGGCTCCAGAGGCAGCACACACGTACCCTAAACTGGGATATCACAGCCACTTCACGGATGGGGACCAAGGGGCTACAGGCTCAGGACCCAGAGCAGGGGCAGGGCCCGGGATGAGGCCAGGCAACTAAACGTTTAGCTAACTAAAACTTAGAAAATGCTCAGTGACTTTTTTTTTTTTTTTTGAGATAGAGTTTCACTCTGTTGCCAGGGCTAATGTGAGTGCCGTGGCATCAGCTTAGCTCACAGCAACCTCAAATTCCTGGGCTCAAGCGATCCTTCTGCCTCAGCCTCCCGAGTAGCTGGGACTACAGGCATGCGACACCATGCCCAGCTAATTTTTTCTGTGTATATATCTTTGGTTGTCCAGATCATTTCTTTCTATTTTTTAGTAGAGATGGGGTCTCACTCTTGCTCAGGCTGGTCTCGAACTCCTGACCTTGAGTGATCCACCCGCCTCAGCCTCCCAGAGTGCTGGGATTACAGGCATGAGCCACCGCGCCCAGCCTCAGTGACATTTTTAAGAGCAGTTTTCAGGGGTTAGAGTAACAGGTGAATTTTTCTTTCTTTCTTGCCCATTTGTACATTACCCTAATTGTTCACAATGACTTTTATGATGAGCAGATATAATTCTGGCAGCCCCTTTGTACATGAAAATATGCATCAAAGCCAAACAACGTTATAAGGGGTGGCTTCATTCTCAGAGCACTACAATCGTTCCACAATCCCCAATGAGTCCTCCCTTTTTGTCATCTTTAACAACGCGTTTCCAGCACTCCATAACATTACATATGCACTCCCTACATACACATTTTTTCCCTCACACATCATCTCCGACTACCTAAAATCCAATAAGCTAAACTGTGTCTCTTCCAGCATGCCCAGTGAAATCTTTCTTTGTCTCAATTTTATTATGAGACCTCTCCTTTCTGTCACTTTCATTGTGTCAAAAGTGTCGTGCTTTTGTTTTTTCTATTTCCCATTATTTTTACAAAAGACTAAGGGGTGAAATGCAATAAACAGTTGTTCTAAAACTTGTTTGAAAGAAACCAAGTCTTCTTTGGAATGCAGGCTTTCCAAGCTATTGAGCAGCTGGGAAAAGGAGGGCAGGGGCCCTGGGCCGCTCCACTCACCCCACCCCCATCTCTCCCTCTGCCCCGTGGCACTGTCACACATCCAAGGCAGGGGTTTGAAAACTACTGTTCTTAAGTCGCTGCACAGACATTGCTCTGGCGACTTGGCCACTGCCCCATGCTTGGAACTGGAGGCTATTCGTTGCCTGACATAGCCCGATCTGGATTTGGCACACAAAACGTGGGTAAAGGATGTCACTGGGGAATACACGAAAGGTGGTTCCACAAGTAGAACATGGCAAAGTAGAGGACTGCATCTCTTCCAAAAACAGATGTATCAAACCACTCCCTTTCTCCAGCCAACCAGAGCCTCTATGCCCTACTTCCTGTCTCTCTCTGCTGGAGAAGCTCAGAGGTCTAGTCAAACCCTCTGCAACGAGCAGGCCTCACTGACCCAAGGGTTAGGGACCAAATTTGAAATCCTACCAATATCTGTTTTGAGACACTGAAATGCTCTGCCTGGGAAAATGGGCCTCTGCTTGGGTGGTGGTGCTGTTGTTGTTGGGTTGTTTTTGTTTTCTTTTGTTTGAAAGGGAAAGGGCTCTCTGCTGGTTGTGCCATCACCTGAAGAGGAATCGATGGGGTGCCCTCCTGAGGTCTCTGAATACCAGGGCTCCGGGAAGTCTGACATGAAGTCCCTCGCACACTGCACAGGGCTAGACTTTCTGGGTCACCATACCACCTCTCCAGGCTCAGGCAGAACCTGGGGACTGGCCAGGCTTGGTTGGAATGCAGGCTAGGATGGGAAAGGTGTTTCAAGGATTTTTGTCTAAAGAAGACATCGCTCTGCCTAGATCTATTAGGCATTCATTCTCTCAGCTGACATCCACCGAGTCCTGTTCTGAATCCCAGCTGGGTGCCTGCAGTTCAGGATCCATGGGATTGGCCCCTGCCTCATGGAGCCCACTGAGCCAGCCTGTGGGTGACTCACCCAACTCCCTGCTGTCTGCATCTACCCTTCCCCTAGTGTTGTGAGCATCAGTAACGAGTTCCTGTTAAATCTAAGGATCAAAATTTCCCAACCCTTCTTCCCTCCAGACTCCCTCATTACTCACCAAGGAGGACAATACTGTCATGTCAGCACATCCACTTCTGACCAAATCCTCCATCATACCACACGTGGTGCTGTGCTTCATTCCCTGAGTCTAACCTCAGGCTGAATTCTGCTTTTTCATCCATATCTGGCCCTCATCATCCTCCTATGACAGCCAGGGCTCTGGGCCAAGTCCGGTTATCCCCATCCTTATCATCCCTTCATCTCAGCCTGGCCCCTCCACACCCCGCCCCAAGCATTCAGCAGAATATCATTCCCACTGCCCTTCTCCTCTCCACGTTTCCCCTGGCTTCACCCCAAACCAGCCCCAGAAATCCCACCTCAGTTGGAGTGCTCTTTCCAACTACTATGTGCCCGGCACTGAGCTGTGCAATGCATGAGTTCTGATTGAATCCTGTGAGGGAGATAATATCTGTTTTACAGAAAGGAAACAGGGGTTCATGGAAGCTAAATAACTCAGCTAGTTAACAGCAGAACTGGAACTCGATGCTTCAATGGGCTAATAACTTCTTAAGCACATATGGCATGCCTATCACTAAATAAGAAGGCTGTGATTTTCCTTTTCCCTGCACTACCAGATCATAAAATTCCAGATTCATTTCACCCCACATCGTTTATATGGAAGTTAGATCTGCAGGTAAATGCATTTGTTAGATTTCTGTTCTGATGCCCTTATTCCCTAGAGCCTGTGGGGCCTGTGGGAATGCCCCGTTACTGATGGCAGGAGCGGGGGTGGAGGAAGGGGACAAAGGGGCGGTAGGGTCTTGTCCTATTCTGTACATCGCTTGGTCTCAATATAAGCTCAGACTTCTTGATGATCGTCTCAGGGATTTAAAAAAAAAAAAAAAAAAAAAAAAGATAAGCTCAGCCAAGAGCCGGACCAGAGCTGATTCCAACCCACTTTGATCCAGATTTGCCCCAGAACTGGCCCAGAACGCAATTAGTCTCTGAGATAGAAGAATAACAGGAAAGTGTTTGCCTCACTTTTTGGCTAAAAACAAGTTAGAGGCTGGTGACACTTTTGTTTCTCTCTTTGGAACAACTTCAAACATAAGAGTCAGCAAAAATGACAGCAACATGGATAACTAAACTTGAATCTAAATCCTGTTTCAGTTTGCCTGAGTTCTCGAGGCTCTAGTTCATCTCAAGGACAGGCCCAAGCCCCTCTGCGAATCTAGGCATGCCAGCCAACTGCTGTGCCACCCTGCTCCTTCCCAGGTCTCTTATAGCTCCGCGAAGGTCAGGGGAGGCCTGTGGAGCCGTGGCTCCTCTCTCACCTCCTATGGTCCGACCCTTCTCCTCTAGGACCCACTCAGGTTCCTGGCCGCAAAGAGCTAATCAGCCCAAAGACTGAAAAAAATGTTTTAATAAATACAAAAATCTCCAATAATGACTCTGCTCAGCTCAGGGGCAGCAGGAATGCAGTGGGGGGACCCTTGGTGCTGAGTGAGGATAAATTAAAAATCCCAAGCCAGTGACATTATGTACAGAAGGAAAGGGGTTGGGCTTCCAGGACAGAGGCCAAGGGTGACAGGGAGAAGTTGGAGCGGATACGGCCTTGGTCTGGCACGGCTGCCTCTCCCCCTCATGGAGTCGTGGTTCCCGGAGGTAGTGGGGGAGAGAGAAGAGGCAGGACAGAGGAGCGAGGGCACTGGGTTTCCCACAGGAGAATGCAGGGTCCTCGGTGCCACCCCTTCCCCCAGCTCGGGCCCCATCCTCTTGGTCATGTGGCCCTCCGGCTGCTCCCTAGGAGCCTTCGGCTTCTTTCTCCAGCTCTGGAACAGTTCTGGTCTCTGGGGCTGCTGAAGACAGATGGGAGGGAGTATTGGAGGGGGAGAGAGGGACTGGAGAGGCACAGAGAAAGGCATGGATGGTGGAGCAGAGCATCTCTTCCCTGGCCCCAGAAAGGTCACAATTTTCTAAGCAGGTGCACACCAGCTGGGCGGGGCCTTGGTCTAGTTGCTTAATTCCTCTGAGCTTCTGAAATCTCACTTGCGAAAAAAAGGTAACTCCACCAGGTTGCTGTGAGGGTGGATCAGCATGGCACCTGCGAGGCAGGCCTCACGTTCCTGGCCCCTGGACAGCACTCTCTTCCCTCCCTGGGCATCCCACCGTCGGCCTCAGCCGTCAGCCCAGCCCTCAGCCATAGCTGCTGCCCGCTCCCTGACTCACGCCGCCGCCGGGGTGTGCAGTGGGAGCAGCATCGACTGTCCTTCCCCGGACCGCAGGATAGTGGCAGTGAACAGTCATCCCGCTCACAGTGAGGCACCCCTGCCTGGCGCAGGACAGAGCAGATACAGAGGGTCCCCCAGAGGCACTGGGCACAGTAGCCTTCATCCTCTTCAGAGAAGCCTGCCCTGGGAGTCTGTCTTCCCTGGGAAGGTCGCCCTACTCCAGGCCAGGCTCCCAATGCCCACCTCACACAAGCCCCTGCTCCCCACTTACCCCACATCTGCAGGTGATACAACTCATCTCCCCAAAGGGGGGCACTGACGGGTGCCAGCTCTGGCTCTCTGGGAACCACTGCCCTGCAAAACGGCAGCCCCGGGGCCCATCGGCCTGCATGGGGTCCCCCAGCTGGGAGTGGGTCCCTGACCCCACTGTGGGAGTGAAGGAGGAAGAGGTCAGTCAGGAGGACCAATCAGATTTTATTTCTCTTTGAATCCCCAGCATCTAGCAGTTTCGGGCACTTAGTAGGTGATAAATTTAGATGGATAGATGGACAGATGGATGGATAGGTGGATGGGTGGGTGGAGCAGGAGCCGGAACCCACCACACCCCACTATTACATCGCATTCCTTCCACTGCATTTAGGGTCCTGGCTCCAGACCAGGCACAGAGCAGTGCGCAGGAAACGCTGAATTGGCTGAGGAAACCCATCCCCTCATCCTCACCCTCGCCGTGCATCCCCTCACCCAGGACGAGGCCTGCCCGAGCCCAAAGGTGAGTCCTCAGTGCCTGCACGCCCCTCACCTGGACACTGTTTGCAGCAGTCAGTGGGGCTGGCGCGGACAGGCTGGGCACAAGCCAGCCGGGGACACTGCACCTTCTCACAGTGCACCTCTCCTGTGCCCCCCTGTAGGGATCCATTGAGTGAAGGGAGTCAGGAAGAAGGGGGCACATAAGCCTCCTGCTTCCATCGTCCCTTTTTCCACACCTCAAACGTAATATATCTGTGGCCTTTTACCCAGAGGCCTGGGCTTGCTTTGTATACCTGAACTCAAATCCTCATTGTAACCCTGCAAGGTAGGCGCTATTGTATCTGCTTATAGGAGAGGAAAGTGGGCTCAGAAAGCTACAGAGAGTGCCCAGGGTCCTGGAGAGCTTGTCGGGGCAGAGGCAGAATTCACACCCAGGTCAGCCCTTTCCCTTTCCCTACAGGAAGCTGACTCTCAAAGCCCAGAGGCTCTTCTCACATTGTTTTGATCCTGGAGTCCTGCTCATCAAGGACGGGCTTTCCTCTCCTGGCATCCCCCTCCCATCTCTGCAGATCTGGCTGGGTTATGGCACCAGAGAAGATTGGGTGGCCATACCTTGCAGGTGCAGACAGCACACTTAATTAAGCCAAAGGGGGGCACAACAGGGTGCCACCGGGTACCCGCTGCTCGCCAGCTCCGGTCACCATCAAAATAGCAGCCTGGTAGGGCGACAGTACCCAGTGGCCATTACTACTGAGCTTATCACCTGGGTCCACAACCAAGGCTTAAGCCTCAGGCCAACCCCGCACTAGCCTAACCCAAGGGCCTGCTTGTGAGCTAGTCACACTAATGAGGCCTATTAGGTGTCACTTGGAATTGTGCCTGTCAGCCCACCCCCGTATCTACTGCGCCCCTCCTGTGCCCGTCCTGGTCCCACCCAGTGGCTCCTTTGGATCCTCCCACCCCTTCGCGCACCCTTCCAGCTCACCCTCTCCCAGGTCTCGGCTCCTGGGCAGCCCTGGCAGGTCTCTGACATCTTGTTTCTCTGCAGAGCCAAAGAAATGGTGAAGGCAGAGGATGACCTCTCCTCCCCGCCCCAGAGGACCCATCCCCCCCCTCCCACCCAAGCCAGGCCTCTCCACTCCCCTCTCCTCCCCTGCAGTGAACTCACCTGGACACATGGGGCAGCACTGGTCGGGAGCCTGCACCGGGTGCGGGCAGTTGGGCGGTGGGCACACCACGGGGTCACAAATCACCGTTCGTCTCTGCAGAGAGGGGCGGGGGCGCTGACGGGGTACCCGGGTCCCTTGCCCCAGACCTCGGGACCCAGTGTACCCTTCCTGGGCCTCCTACCTGACAGGTGCACAGTGAACAGAGCGGGTCGTAGTTGGGAGCCCAGCGAGCCCCGTGGGGGCGCTGCTGCCCCTCGAAGAAGCACGTGTTGGGATCTCGGGGCCGCCCAGGACCTCCAGGTTTGGCAGGCGCTGGGACCTCGGGGCCTGGCACCGAGGGCAGCGCGGGCAATCCTGCGGCCGCTGCATCTGGACCCCCGGGCACCCGAGCCTCTTCAGTCCCAGCCGCCAGGCGCAGGCCGCCCACCTCGCATTTGTTGGCGACGTGCACCTGGGAGGAAAGGCCGTCTGAGGCAGCACCGGGGCTCCCCCTCGCGTCTCCACCTGCCCCAGCCGGCCAGTCAACAAGAGACACCTCCGCGGGAGACACAAGGTGCTGCTACAGTGGCCCAGGGGGATGCTGTCAGCCGCCGCAATCATTTCAGCTGCCAGGGACCCAGCGGTGGGCTAGCCTCCTAAAGTGCCGTATCTGGCTTCGTCCTCCCCACCAGCCAGGCAGTTTGATACCACCACTCCCAGGGCTCAGAGACAGCAAGTGACTAGGGCAAGGGTACACAGGGCCAGCCCAGCTCTGCACCAGCCCCGCAGCCCACACTGCCCACCTACCCGCCCTCGAAGCTCCCCTCTGGGTCTGCCCTTAGTGGTGATCAGCAGAAAGGCAGTGCCCTGTGCCAGGTGCCTCAGCAGCTCAGGCTCCAGGTCCTTCACCACACCCTGGGCCTGCGAGTAGATAGGAAAATGGACGGGAACGACGCATGTTTGGGCTGAGCCTGCTATTCCCAATTTGCAGATGAAGAAACTGAGACCCAGGGAGGTTAAATAAGGTCTCCAGGGCAGCAAAGCCCATCAGTAATGGTGTGGAGTTTATGAGCCAAGTCTCACTGACTCCAAGTCCATGGCAAGCCATCCCACTTCAGGGGGCTTTGGTCCATTGCAACTTCCCCTCTAGAGGTCCAGGATATTACATACTATCCAAGGGATCCCACCAGAGAAGGACATAGAAAGGAGAATGAATAATAAAAAGCCAAATCGGATTCACCCCTAGGTCTGTCTGCCCCCTGAGCCCATGCCAACTCTGCAATACCAGCTGCCTGCTCTCTCTCCCCCGATCTCGGGCCCACGCCACCCTTCAAGCTAAAAAGCTGCCTCCTACCATCACATGCTCACCTCTGGGCCATAGAATCCCTTCAGCAGCCGCCGGGGCCCTGGCATCCCAGGAGGCCCAAGGAGGTGGGCAGTAACGGTACCCTGTTCTGAGCCACCAAGCCCAGCCAGCAGCACTTCATAGTGCAGGTGACAGTGGGTATCCAGGGAGAGCCAGGCGTGACCTGCTGCCTGGCTGGGCACAGGGGGCAGCACCAGGGCTCCTGCCAGGGGCACAGGCAGTGCTGGGTCCAGACAGAGGAGAAGTGACAGATGAGAAGGTGATCTAGAGCAGCCCCCCAATCTCAGCATTTCCCATCGCCCTCAACACAGACTCCATGAGCAGGAAGACACTGCCCATAGGTCCAGGGCCCAGGAAGCAGGAAGTTTTAGACCCTGCATGTGACAACAGGGAGAAACTGCCAACGGGGCCACCCTATACATCCCCACCGTCTCCAGATGCCAACCCAGAGCTCAGGCACAAAGAAAGTCACACCAGGCCCTGGCCCTCTGGCACCATCCCCTACGTGCTCAAGTCACAGGTTAGAGCAGCGATCCCTAACCTTTTTGGCACCAGGGACCAGTTTCATGGAAGACAATTTTTGCACAGACCCGGGGTGAGGCGTGGGGGGATGGCAAGCAATGGGGAGTGGCTGTAAATACAGACAAAGTTTTGCCCACCCACCACTCCCCTCCTGCTGTGCAGCCCAGTTCCTAACAGTCACAGACCCATACTGGTCCAAGGCCCAGGTGTTAGGGACCACAGGGTTAGAGGACACCACAGGGCAGCCAGATGCCTGGGGTACTCACTGTCAAGGCAGGCACTGTGCCCACTGTAGGGCAGGGCAGTCACATGTCCCCGCAGCTCTCCGTCTGGGAAGTCCTTGGTGCCCACGTTCAGGAAGAGCTCATTCTGCAGCAGCATATGAGCCCCCCGAGCACCCAGCCCAGGGCAGACACCTATGGCCTGGGGGACAGGGAAAGATAAGCCCTCCTCAGCTTTCACACAAGCCCGGGCTGATGAAGCCTTTGCGCGTTTCGTGCCCCCACTACACCCATACACACTCGCACACACCAGGAACGCTGGATGAGAGCCTTGCAGCCTGTTTCAAATCCCTCGTCTGCCGCTTCCCAGCTATGTAACAACCCTGAAGAGTTACTTAACCTTTCTCAGCCTTCACTTCCTCATCTATAAAATGGGTACTGTGAAGGTCAAACACTATGTAAGTAAGGCAACCAGTGCAATACCTGGCACATTCAAAGGCCCAATAAGTAGCAACCATTGCTATCACATTTATTACTATATGGTCTATTGCACTATTCTCCCTGTCTAACTCCTCCCATTTGACAGTGAGCTTGCTGAGGACACGAGCCACATCTGATTTTCTTTGTACTCCAGTCCCTAGCCTGGGGCTCACTAAAATGTGTCAAATGAATCAATGAGAGAGCCCACGAGTGAATGAATGATATTGAACATCCCCACTCAGTATCAAGCCAACCTGGCTTCCCACAGCCCATGCATTAGCAGCCCTGACACATGGGTCCTGTGGCCCAGCTCTGCCTGGAGTCCTCACCATGTGTCCTCCCAGCTGGAGTTCAGCCATGTGACACAGGACAGTGCGCTGATTCCTCCGCTGAGGCTTGGTCTCCAGTGTCACAGCCACCACCTCACTGCTTGTACCTACCACTTGCACCTGATGGGCAGGGTTGGGGGAGGCAAAGTGGAGAGGCAGTGAAGGCCTGTGGCCTGCCCTACTGCCCTCCCCACCTCTTACAGCCCCTGACTTTTACCTGGTAGATGAGGGAGCCATTTCCTAGCAATGTGAGGCTGGCTGAGCCAGCAGCACCAGTCTGGACTGGGATCAGGGCATCAGCCCCACAAAGGATGCTTTGCAGTACTACAGAGGGACAAGACAGGTGGACAAGACAAGGCAGGCTTGCCCCACTGCCACTCAAATCCCTAGCCCCCAGGATCTTTCCCATACCCACCCTGGCCCCTTTCCTTGCACTGGTCTGTGTGTCATGGTTGTGCATACCCGGGCCCCTAGGCCCCCCAGCCCCTGCCTCACCATCACAGCTCTGCCTGGCAGCAATGTGTCCACTGATGCGCAGCCCTGGCCCACCTGCCCTCTCCAGGGCCATCTGCAGCTCCCCCAGCACCAGCCAGTCCATCTCCTGGACTGTCAGGTTGGGCAGCACCTCAGCAAAGCCTGGCTCCTGGGGACAGAGCAGGGTGTGGTGGGCAAAAACAAGAGGCCAAAGCAGGCAGCAGCAAGAGCCAGACCCTCACTCACCTGGGCTGAGGCATTGGCCCGGAGTTCTCGCAGTAGCTGCCCCTGGTGCAGAATCTGGAGCCTCAAGGGAACCTGGGCTAGTCCTGCAAGGCCACACATGTGGACATTTCTGAGATAGGTGCTCTTCCGACCCTTCTCACATGCTTTTCCCCCATCCCACTTACCCCCACTCTTGGGTTCCAACAGCCCCCGGAAAAGCAGCAAAAAATGCAAGGAGTCCTCTGTGTCACTGAGAGTAAGTAGGGTGATGCCCCCTACGCCCTGCTGCGGGGGGCCTTCCAGAGTCAGGATGGCACTGAAGGTCTCTAGGGGAGGAAGAACCATGAGAATCTATCAGAAAATCGCCTTCTCAACCCACCCTACACCTGGGGACAGAGAAGACTCGGAACCTCACATCCAGGGGCTGTTTGCTCCCCTTACCTGCAGCCAGGGCCCGGTGCCGGATGAGAGGCCCCCAAACCTCCCCTGAAGGGTGAGTGGGTGTCACAAGGGCCACAAGCAGCTGTTCTGCCCTAAGGAGCCTCAGAGACAACCGAGGCACTGCCCGCCACACCCCACAGACCTGGAGCAGAGAGACAAGAAGACCCTGCACTCAGCATGCAGAGAGGCCAGCTAAGAGGCAAAGGCCTGGTGAAGAAGGAATATGGAAAGGAGCCTCCCGACCCCCCTAGAAAGCTTAAGGAGGGACCCTGGAGCCAAATGTTTGGGTTCAAATCCTGACTCTACCACTTTCTAGCTGTGTGACCTTGAACAAATCACATTCTGCTACTGAGCCTCAGTTCCCTCATCTGTAAAATGGGCATCATAATGTCAGTGCCTTCCTCCCGGTGGGCTGCTGTGAGGATCAAAGAAGACAATGCAGAGCATGCTCTCAGCACAGTGTCCAGACTGGATAAGCACTCATAAATGGCATCATCTCACCAGGCCATCTCGCGAGGGCGCCGCAGGGTGTTCAAACAGGACACTGCCATTGGAGTCTGAGAAGCGGACCCTGGTGGGGCGGTCCAGCCTGGGAATGAGAGGTCGGGTGAGGCGGGTATCTGAGCCTGTGCCAGCAGCAACCCCTCTCCCAATTTTCCTCCCCGCCCCTAGCTGACCCCCTCCCGCCTCCTTCTCTGTCCCCTTTCTCACTGCTGGTAGGAGATGGAGAAGCGTAGGCTAGAGCGCAGCAGAGAGACTCGGGCCCGTGCCACCGCCTGCGACCTCGGCCCTGTCAGCAGCGCCACGAAGTCTGCGAGGGGAGGAAGATGGCCTGAGCACTGTCAACCGTTGCTGGCGACACGGCCTCAACCACGACCCCACCTCCAGTACCCCTCCTCCCCCGCCTACCCGTGTGGCCGTCACCACGAGCCCGCTCCTCAGCGCCTGGCTCCCCTCGGTCGCTATAACTGCGGTGCTCCGGGTCCCGCGGATACTCGAAGGACAGGCCAGTTGGCTGCCGCTCCGCACTGCTGTGCTCTGCGCCAGGGTTAGGGGACACAGGCTTCAGCTGGCCATCCCATCCAAGTGGCCCAGGACACAGTATCGCGGCCCTGCCGCCTGCCTTCACGGTAGAGCGGGTCTTACCCTGGGGACAGGTCTGGCAGCAGTGTCCGGGCAGCTGGCGGGGCTGCCCGCAGGCCAGGGTTGGGCACTCAGGTTTGATGTTCTTGCAGCTGACCCTGCCAGGGCCCCTGGCACGGCGACCCCACTGAGGCTGCTCACGGAGAAGACCGGAAAACCAAGCGAGTGCTAGATGCCAACTGGTGAGACCCCAGGGCGAGGGGGGAGAGTCCAGCGGGGAGAGTCCAGGGACCAGAGTCCAGGGTCCCGCGGAGTGAGACAACTCTGCCACTTACAAGCTGCGTTACCCTACTCAAGGTACTTAACCTCTCTGGGCCTTAAGGTCCCTATCTGGAAAATGGGGATAATAATAGTATCTTTCTAGCAGGGTTGTAATGGGAGTTAAATGAGAGACGAACTAAACGGGGTTGGCACAGAGCCTCACACAAAGTGGGCGATCAGTAATAGTCAACATCTAAGACTCGAAGGGGACGATCTTCCCCTTCCTGCACCAGAAAAATATCCCAAATATCTGCGACTTGCCTCTTTCTCCTCAGCAGCTCCGAGTTCACTCCGACGTCCCAGGACCCCAGCGCTCCCCCACCCGCGAGGGCCCGGGCCGCGGGGTCCACTCACCGCCTCGCAGGCGCATAGCACGCAGCGCATCACCCCGAAGGGCTCTCCCAGGTCCGGGTGCCACGTCTCGTCCAAGGCATAGACCTTCCCGCCGAAGGAGCAGCCTGCGGGGACGGGCTTGGCTGGCGACGGCTGCCCCGCTTATGCCCTGCGCCCGCCCCAGGCGCTGCCTGCA
This sequence comes from Indri indri, assembly GCA_004363605.1. Lineage (NCBI taxonomy): Eukaryota > Metazoa > Chordata > Mammalia > Primates > Indriidae > Indri > Indri indri. The sequence continues at coordinate 37,705 of RJWJ010006372.1, read as the reverse complement.
GGGCCCTGGGTCCCGGGGCACCAGGCACCTCGCGGCCCCCGCCCACCCCTCCAGGCTGCCCGCTACGCGGAGCCACCTGTGCCCGGCGCCCCCTCCGGGCCGGCGCGGACTTGCCCCAAGCCGGACTCCCCGCCGGTGCCTCCCCCCCCCCGCCCCGGCGCCCACCTACCTGCCGCTCCCCGAACGGGCAGCGGCTCCTTCTCAGAACGGATGGGCAGCGCGGGGGGCTCGGGGCCGGCGCCGCGGGCCGGCCGGGAGCCGAGCAGCAGCAGCCCGAGGAGCAGCAGCGGGGCCGGCGGGGCCGGGAGGCTCGGCATGACGCGAACGGGACAGCTGGGGAGGCGGGAGGGAGGAGGGAGGAGGAGAGGGAGGAGGGAGGAGGGCCGGGCCGGGGGCGGTACGGCTGGAGGGGGCCCGGGGCCAGGGCCGGGGCAGTGCCGCGAAGGGGCTCGTCGGGCGGCCGCAGAGTCGGCGCCGGGCCGGGCGGGGCGGGAGGAGCAGCCGGGAGGAGCGCAGGCGGGCGGGCGCTGACCCGGGCCGTACGCGGCTCTAGTGCCCGGGGCGCCGGCTCCGGCCCGTTTTATGCCCGGCGCCCGACGCCCCGGCCGGGGGCCTCCTCCTCAGCAAACGGGGCGGTGGCGGCGGCTCGACGAGGGGCCGGGCTGAGCCCGGGGGGGTCCGGCCCAGCGGCAGCGGCCCGGATCGCGAGTGGGGGAGGGGAGGGAGGGGCTGGGACCGGGCAGGGGAGGAGGGAGGGGCTGGAGGGGAAGGGGGAGCGGAGGGGGTAGGGGGAAGGGAGGGACCTGGGGGCGCGAAGAGGGGGAGGAGAGGCGGGCCTGGAGCCCCCCGCTGCCAGCGGCCACAGGACGGCTGGACCAGGAGGTGAGGTCCGCCTAGGACCGGAGCCTCAGGCCAGGGAGGGGCAGAGGCTGGGCCTGAGGCCTGAACCCGTCAGTGGGTGAGGACCCGGTTCCTGCCGGAAGGATGAAGACTTGTCTTTAAAGATGACAACGTTCAGGAAAGGCCCATCAACTGATCTTCCCCTGACTTTGGGCCCACAACACCCTCTCTCACTGCCTAGCCTGTGTCCCTATCTCCTCTCTGAGGTCTCCTGTCATTCTTGTGTTACCCAGGACAAGGACCTAGCCAGGAACTGTTCCCCTTTCTGTCCAGTGACAGTGTCTCCCTCTCCTTTGTAACCTGTCCTCAGGCCCATTCAACCATCGCCCTCTTGCTTTCTCATCCTCTTCCTTCACCCAAGGGACCCCTCTGCCCCTCCAGCCCACCCCCCACCTCCTTTGTCTTGATTTCCTGGTCATGAATACTTCCCTGTCCCCTCCCACCCCCACACACCACCATCCTCCCAGCTATCCCAGCACCCCCCTTCCTAATCTTGGGAGGCATCTCGTCTGGCCGAACTGGAGAATTCTGGGATCTAGGCCATACTCCTTAGCAGACATCCCCATCCTTGGGAGGAGAACTAGGACAGAGCCTGAGGAAGAACTGGGGGGAGGGGGTGGGAACAAGGTCAGGCCAGGAGGCCCCTGAGGACAGAGACTGTGGGGAGACTGAGATTGAGGGGAAAGCAAAGGAACTAGAGCCAGGGCCAAAGGAAGGGGGGCCAGCAGGGAGGTATTTGTGGAGGAGGTCCAGCAGCTGTCTTTCCTAAGACAGGGACACATGGGCCTGGTTATTCCTCTTGTCACATGTGGAATGGTAGGAGATGGAAGAGAAAGGAAGATAGGGCAAGCAAAGGAGGGCCCGGGCACAGAGATAAGTGGGCATAGCTGTCCAAGCCACTGGGCCCCAGCAGAAGAACTCCTGGGCCCAGGCTTAACCTAGCATGCATGCGTGTGCACACACACACATGCACACACACACATGCACACACCCCTACACCTTACAGTCCTCTCAAACCATCCAAACCCTTTCCCGGTAACACTGACCCCTGACAGGATCATTCTCTAATACAGGCAATACTCAGATTCCCACTTAGAAAGGGAGAATGATGAGACAGGACTCCTTAGGGGCTTATAGGAGAGAAAAGCAGGAAAGCAAGAGTCCTATTGGATTTTGGCAGCAGGTGTAGTATCCAAGGAAAAGAAGTCTGGATAGCCACGAACTGAAAACCCCACCAGTCTAAAACAAGAACTCTGTGCCTCTTCTCCAGGGACAAAAATGTCCTGCCAGATTCCTCCTGGAAAAAAAACCTCTGCTCCTCTCCCGTCTCTTCTCCCCTGCCAGGTCCTAGGTTTCCCATCTCCTAGGAAAAGACGGATCCCCCTGTCCAAATCTTCCCTGCGGTGTGTGTGGGTGGAGGAGTGGACCATGGTCCAGGCAGGGGCTCCAGGGAAGAGAAGGCGTCACTTCCGGGGGCCTTCACCAGTGTCTGGTGGCTCCCTGCTCTGATTGGGCAGAAGTGGCCTGGGCAGGCGTGTGACCCCACTGCCGTGGAAGGGCTATGCCCCAACGCCACATGTCCTCCTACCCATCTGCTCCCCAGAGTGCTGCCTGCTGTGCACCTGGGTCCTTGAGCCCTTCACCTGGTGAGTGGCAAGCAGGGTTTGAGGTTAAGTGACGGTAGGAAGGACAGGAAAGAGGGATTGTACTCTCAGCTGGGGGAGGGGCAGGCAAAGTGGACCTACAGGCACTGACCTTTGTCGAGAAGAGTGTAGCCTTCCCAGAATGGGAGGAGCAGGGCAGAGCAGGGGTAGGGGGTGGGGTACTGGTTTCTGAGGGACTGATCACTTATTTGGTGGAGTACAGCACAGTCCTGGCTATTCCTAGGGAAAGGGGACATGCTCCCAGGGAGAAAGCAAGAGAGGAGGTGCATTTAGGGTATGGAGAACACAGCACCAAGATGGACAGAGCCCCAGTCCCCAGTCTGAGCTGGTCATTCCTTGTTAGCTTAAGGTTCTGAATCCTAGGGTGGGAAAGCTAGGGCAGGCAAGCCAGGGCACAAGGAGAGGGTAATGGGAGGAGGGCTCATGCATGTTGACAGACCTACAGGAAATCCCAATATTGAATCAGGTGCAGGCCTCTTTGCACAACTTGTGAAAGGAGGAGGAAGCCATGTGGGGGGTCCTGTGAAGGACCCGGAAGAGGTCTGCAGAGGGGGCAGGGAGCAGGTGCGGGCTATGAGACAGATATGTTGGCGGGTGGCTAAGATGAGGTAAGCCATGTAAGGTGGGCATCACCTTGCTCAGCAGGTGCCCATTCCTGAGCAACTTGCCTCAGGAAGGAAGTCCCAGGATGGTTAGCCTATCTCTTTGCCTGGGATAACGGAGTATTTCAGAACTTGGAGTGCAAAGAAAAACTCCAGAAGGCTTTATGTGTGGAGGTAAACAGGGAAAGAATGAGAGGTTCCTTTCTCCCCTACCACCTTCTGATCTGACCTCTAGAAGTCCCAGTTACAGCTCTGACCAGTGCCCCTCCTCTACCCCACTGCCCAGTGCTGAAGTTACCCCCAACACTTTGTGCATGTTTGCTAGTTCCTCATCCTGGCCATATCCCATTTCCCACTCTCTTCTCCAGGCTTAAGCCACAGTACTTTCATTCTCTATCCCTGTCCCAGATTTTCTCCCACCTGACAACCAAGGTTGCTCAGAGTTTGAGGCCAATTAAGATATCTGTTTATACATATCATGTCCTGCTGCTCTCAGCAGGGGACAGAGGACACCAAACCCTTGTCAGATTCACTGAACAGCCCTGACAAAAAGAAGATACCACTTGCTGCAATCACAAGAAAATGTGGGAGCAGTCAGAGCTTTAGCAGTTCTAGGCTTGTCAGCATCTCAAGCCCTCCCAGCATCTGTTCCTCCTGGCAGGCAGTCTTTTCTTTGACACTTGATTAAATGGTCACTATTCCTGTCACTTTCAGGATAGATTCCAACCCTCTTCCTCAGCCCACCTTTGCCCCACCCTACTCTGCCCAGAAGTGCAAGAGCCCAAGCCGCCTCCATGGCCCCAGGAAGGATTCAGCGGAGAGGCCCCATACAGGGAGCCACTCGAGCCAGACAACCCGGCCAGAATGAAGCTGACTGGTAAGAACACACTTGAGGGTCTAGGGCCAGATCCAAACATGGTAGAGGGGGAAGGATAAGGGAGACATACTGCAGGAGTGGAGAGCTGGGGAACCTAATCTCCCAAAAATAAGGTGTCTAAGCAGCAGTTCCCTGGATTTCAGGTCTGGGTCCTATATGGGAATTCCTGGACCACTACCCAATAATGATTTCTTCCTTATCCACCCCTTTCCACCTCACCTCTCATCTAAGAATTGCTCCTCGTGGTCATGCTTCTCTTAACTGCAAGACTACCTCTATCCAGCCCAGCTCCTCCTGCCTGTGACCCCCGACTCCTCAATAAACTGCTTCGTGACTCCCATGTCCTTCACAGCAGACTGGTGAGAATTCCCAAGCACTATCCCCCTAATCCATTTAACTGGTAAGATACCCCCACTCCCAGCACTTTCTCTCACTCCCTGACCTAATGACCATTTGTCCAATATTGTGATCACCTACTGATCACCAGTCCCTCACAAGGATTATGATTTGCAATAGAGCCCTCATTTAAAAGCTCTACTCTGGACATACTTCTCATGGAAGACTATCCTGGTCATTGGGCCACCATACCCTCTCTATTTCAGCTCTCTTCTCCCCCCATCAATATTTTTCAACAGAGCCAGTGCCCAGACGTTAACCTTTTGTCCATACCTGTCCTGCTACCTGCTGTGGACTTTAGCTTGAGAGAATGGAAAACCCAAACGGTAAGAAAGCCATCTCCAATCTTGGCTCCTCTAAGTCCTGTCTTCATCAATTTCCTGTTGCTTCCCATGGACTCTTCAAAATTCTTGAGCCCCCTAAAAATATCTTACCTTCAGTTTGACCACCCTAACCCAATCTACATTCACCTATGATAATATCCTGTGGACAAGATGACAATGGCTTGCAGGACCAATATGCTAAATAGATTTGAAGCTGAACACCACAAAAAGCTAGAGAGAAGTCTCTTACTATGACCATGCCTTTGACCTATTCTCCTTCAACCTTCTTAAATTGGCATGAAGAAGTAAGACTGATCTGTCATCCACAGATGACACAAAGCTCGGAAGTACCACTATAACACAAAAGACAGAATCAAGATTCAAATGGCTGAAAAGCTAGGTCAAAAAAAAAGGTAAAATTTAACAGAGATATGTATAAACTTCTACATGTGTAAATTAATTGAATAAAGTCCTATTCCAGCTTTTAGGACACAATGCCCTGCTGCCATAATTTAAACTTCTAGCCCTAGCACTTCCTATGAAAACGATCTGAGAGCATTAAATGACTCCAAACTTAGCACGTAACATTACTGAAGCAGCTATATTAAAAGCTAGCAATTCTAGGCTGCTTTAGATGTTTAGCATCCATGTTGTAAAAGTATTCCTGCAGAACTCTATTCTGAGTGGACTACACTTAAAAGTACCGGCCTGAGTACTGGACATGCCCCCCAAGACACATGCTAATTTATTAAGAGAGATATTAAACTAACATGTGTCCAGAAGGAAGCGGCAGCCTGAACAGTATGACAAATGGTTAAAAATAAATTAATTAATTAATTTAAAAAAACCTGTCTGATTAACTTAGAGAAAAGTGGTCTGGTACAGGAAGAAGTGCTTTAGCCTGGAACTCGGGAAAACTGCTGGGAGGGTACACTCGGTAGATGGAATCTTCCACCCTCGAGATCCCTAGAATCCTCTTTCTTCCCTCGGGATTCGGTCAGGGAAGAAGGGCAGTTCCTATGGATCCCTTGTAGTCCCACCTCTGCTACTTATTAAGTCCCTTCTCTTCATCTTTATGATAGAGAGCTCTCAGATCTATATTTAATTTAAAAATCATATGATCGTAAGATTTCGTAGCAGAAAAAGTAGATTTGCAGCACTAGAACCAAAAGATAAAAGCTATAATAGGGTAGATTTCAGCAATGTAAGGGGAAAAAGGAACTTTTCTACTGAAACTAAGTGTAAGACCAGGCTGGGTTAGCGGACACTGCAGTTATTGAAGCAGAAGCTGATGACCAACTGTCGGGAGACTGTGAAGGAATTCCTGTGCTGGGTGGGACCTTGGTCCTGTCCAATTCTCAGCTCCTATGATTCATTCTGCTGGCTGCTCCTATGGGCTCCCCACCCGCTACTAGCATGCCCTTTGAAGCAGTCCTCTTCTCTCTTCCATCTCTTTCCCAGGAGCAGACCAAGGCACAGGACATTCTGGGAGCAGTGACCCTTCTGCTGGAGGGAGTGATGGCAGCACGGGGACAACTGGGACCCACCTGCCTCTCATCTCTCCTGGGACAGCTTTCTGGACAGATCCGCCTCCTCCTTGGAGCCCTGCAGGGCCTCCTTGGAACCCAGGTAAGTCCTCAAACCGTCCTTCTCTGACTCAGTCCCCCTAAAAGACCTCAGGGAAGAAGGGGTCATCTAGGGATCCTGAAGGTAGAAGAGTTGGTACTACTAAGGAGTGCTCCTTCCCAGTAATAAGGCCTGGGTGTTGGTATCTTTCCTACATAGACAAGGGAGGCCTGATAGCTGGCCCTGGTCTCTGGCCTCAGGCCCATCCTCTGCCCTCAGCTTCCTCCACAGGGCAGGACCACAGCTCACAAGGATCCCAACGCCATCTTCCTGAACTTCCAACAACTGCTCCGAGGAAAAGTACGTTTCCTGCTGCTCGTGGGAGGACGCACCCTCTGTGTCAGGCAGGCCCTCCCCGCCACAGCTGTCCCAAGCAGTACCTCTCTATTCCTCACACTGAACAAGCTCCCAAACAGGACTTCTGCATTGCTGGAGACAAACTCCACTGTCTCAGCCAGAACTACTGGCTCTGGACTTCTGAACAGGCAGCAAGGATTCAAAGCCAAGATTCCTGGTCTGCTGAACCAAACCTCCAGGTCCCTGGACCAAATCCCTGGATACCTGAACAGGACACACAAGCCTTTGAATGGAAGTCATGGACTCTTTCCTGGACCCTCACCCAGGACCCTAGGAGCCCTGGACATTTCCCCAGGAACATCGGACACAGACTCCCTGCCGCCCAGCCTCCAGCCTGGATATTCTCCTTCCTTGACCCATCTGCCCACTGGACAATACACACTCTTCTCTCCTTCACCCGCCTCACCTACCCCTGCAGTCCAGCTCCACACCCTGCTTCCTGACCCTTCCGCTACCACACCCGACACTACCAGCCCTCTTCTAGTTGCAGCCCACCCTGACTCCCAGAATCTGTCTCAGGAAGGGTAAGGTACTCAGGCACTGCCAACATCAGCACTGTGTCTCATGTACCGTTCCCTTCCCTGGAGACAGTCCCTGGGAGACGACTGCAACTATACCAGATTACCTGATTTCACCTGAAACCCAAAGTCTTGATAAAGGGTGATACACAGAAAGGACAGAAAAAGGGATCATTTTTCATTATACGTTGCAAAACTTTAGAAGCTATTTTTTTAAGCTATCAATAATATTCATCAAAGCAGCTAGTTATCTTTGGTCTATTTTCTGTACAAATTTGCAACTAATTCTATATGTGCTTTTTCATATAATAATTCTGCAAAGACCTGGACTGGCCCAGCCTTTGAACAGAGGTTGAGACTAACCTTATGTCAGAAACGAAAGGGTAGTTTCCTTTGCTTCAAGTTTAAGGCTTTCCAATGCCCCATGTCCTTTACTACCATTCTCAGGGGGACTCCGTTTGATCCCCTATACTTAAGAAATACCTACTCTTGAGAAATGAATAAGTTGTCTCCCAGAAAGGTTGTCCCTATGCAATAGACAAAACTGAGCCTGTATAAATAAATGAGAGCACCCAAAAGCTGACTAAAAATCAAGGGAGAGATATTCTTCACAGGGTACAATAGATCCCCCGACACCCCCCCACAAAAAAAGCTAACAGGAAGCCCTGGGGAGCCTCACACTCTAGGTAAGACTGTGCAGACAGTTCAGTAGAAGAGACCTGGATGTGACAGCTGAGCAAACAGCCAGAGAGTCAGCATCTCGGCAGGAGGCTTTGCCAGGCGTGGACTCCTGCCTCCCTCCTGTGGAGGTCAGGGGGAAGTGCAGGAAGTGGCAAGAGTCAGGCTCCTTGAGCTCGCACAGCAGGAGGACAAGCACAAGTCCAAGCACCAAGCTGAAGGCTCATTCCCCAATTCCCAAAAGTGCAACTAAAAAGCAGCCCTGTGTGACCATCATAAACTCTGCCAGGAGATCTCTAGAAAAGAAATCAGGCTTATGGGGCTTTTCAAATAAGTGCTGTCTTGGTGCTCAGGAAGAGGTTAATGTTGTACAAAAACAAAAATTCCATTGCAAAAGTCAACCTACTACCTCCAAAGGTTCCTGTAAGAAAATGAGTGGAAGATTTTTCATCTCCCCCACCCCAAAGGAAAGGCTACCATGTAAGCAGAGGAGCCAGGAACCTAGAGTTCTAAACATTGCCACAAATACCCCGGGATCACCAAAGGCATTCCAAAATAGCAGAATGAAAGCAAAATGTGTCAGGAACCTTATGTACATTACCTTTTTTTTTTTCTGAGACAGAGTCTCACTCTGTCACCCTAGGTAGGTAGAGTGCAGAGGCATCATCGTAGCTCACAGCAACCTCAAACTCCTGGGCTCAAGTGATCCTCTTGCCTCAGCCTCCCGAGTAGCTGGGAGTACAGGGACATGCCAGCACGCCCAGCTAATTTTTCTATTTTTAGTAGAGACAGTCTGGTCTCACTCTTGCTCAGGCTGGTCTCAAACTCTTGAGCTCAAGCAATCCTCCCACCTTGGCCTCCCAGAGTGCTAGGATTACAGACGTGAGCCACCTTGCCCGGCCTATGTTACCTTTTTTTAACATTCATATAACTCTGTAAGATAGGTATTACCATCCCTGTTTTACAGATGACAAAACTGAGGCTCCGAGATGTCAGGTGAGTTCCCAATGGTTACAAAGCCTGTGAGCAGGAAAAGAACAAATACCCTAGTCTGACTTACTCTAGGGCCCATACTCTCCCCAGTGTGGTGCACTGTCCAGTAAATAATTCAGTTATTTACCGGGAAAGAATTCCAAGTCCTTAGGGAGTAAATACATCAACAATTAAAGAGTTCTGAGTAGAAAACCAGTTCTTGGTGGAGGTGACCAATTTAGACATACCCGGTGCCCCTCTCTTCTTTCACGGACAGAACAGTTACTATGGAGAAGGAATCAACAAAGCTCAAAAATGTTGTCCAAATCTCAGATGGTGTCAGTTTCTGCACGGGAGAGAATTAGTTCATCCGCTACAAATTCCAGAATGTGGTCAAGGGAATGAATGGTAAGCAGAAATTGTAATTTACTGAAATACTGAAGTAGGTTAAATTTAATGATCAAATGAAACTTTATGGCACATGAAAGAGCCAGCACCTAGGACAAGATATGCCAAAGGGACCAGAAAATTATGGGTTCTTGGCACAATCAGATGAGAGACATGAAAGGTAAAACTGCAAATGTAGCCAGAAAGATCCAGGCATCTGGAACTTACTCCAGTTAAGGGCAAATACAAATAAACTCAGGGGTTTCTCCAGTGTGAACTAATTGTCCCTATTAAGAATCTAACCCCTTCCCAAACCATTCTGTCTGGCTGATTCCCTCTCTTCTTCCTTCTGACACACACACACACACACACACACGCCTTTTACAACCAGAACACTCTTATCCCTATTCAACTGTATACTAGTTCTCTCTTCTGTCAGCACAGAGCAGCCAAGAGAGTCTGCTATGATAGCCCGCACTATTACTGGTAATTAGGTTCTCCCACTCTAACTTAAATCCATCCTTCTCTAACCCCCCAAAAAACCTGACCCCATGGGAAGGTTCTAGGATTCCATAAAAATTCATCCCAACCTCCAGTCTCTCCTATTCCCCTACTCCCACCCCACCCCACCCACAGTAAGGTAAAAGAAACACCTTTTCCTCCTCCCTGCTGAGGCCACTCACTGTCAACCCATTTCCCCAAATACTACTTCTAACACCTCATGTTAAAGACCTGAAAATGATGAGGAAGGAAATACCCCAGGCATCCCAGCAGGGGGACCAGCTCCCATGGCAAAACCAGGAGATCAAAAGAGACAACTACTTAATACGCACTCACAGAGAATCTTTCTGGATTGTTATCCTGAATTTCCCAGGAGGAAGCACAGTTCCATATACTTGCTCAGAGACCTTTAATGCCAGGCCGAAGAGCCAGCTCATGTGCTGGAGTCCTTGTATTCATCACCATTTCCTTGACTTTTTGTCTTGTAAGTTAGTAACTGTAGTCAGGCTGCTGCATTGTCCTGGCTCTGGCACTGGACCACCAACCTTATTGGTATTGCTGCCCTGTCCGCTTCACTGGTCTGTGCAGCAGCTCCCTGTTCAGCATCTCTGGGAAGAACCATCACCACTTACCCCCCCTCCCAAGCCACCATGCATCGTAGAGAGCCAGCCCCTCCGCCTGTTTCCATAACTACAAAGTCCTTTCCTCCTGCTCTCTTCATAGTCATGCTCCATGCCTGTGTCTAAAAGCTTCTACCCAGAGCTTCCACAAAAATAATGAGTATTTCCAGACTATGCAAGTGACTCATTCAAGTCAACGTGAACTGACTTCCTAAGAGACTGAAAGTATTGGAAGGACACGAGCAGGACTCTTTGCCAATTCAAAATTCTATGCCAAATGGGTGGCATCTTCCGGGCCTGGGGTACCCTCAGGAGCCAAAAGCATGACACTCTCTCTCCCAGATAGAAAACAGCATTAGAGGATAAATGTTGGGAACAGTCAGCCAGGAGACTGAGATAACCCTGAACCCAGATACCGAAAGGCTGGAACAGATCCTACGTTGACATAGGATCACCTGCCTGTGGGCCAGAAATAATATATCATAGACAAATTGGAAAAAAGTGAATTTAAAGTAAATGGATTTTTTTTTTTAAAAAGGGGGTACAATCTGAAAAAAGTAAAGTTTAATTTAAAAAATCATACACACAAAACAACTTCTGATTCATTTTAAGCTCTCCCGCTGGGTCTTTCACAGGCAAGTCAGTTTCCCATTGAGTCCAGACCAGCTAAAGATGCACTCACAGGAGAAAGGTGGCCAGCCTCTCCTTAACAGGTGAACAACAGCATCTGTTACACAGGTTGACCAATGTCTATGATCTGAGTGACTAAGCATCAAGGCTGGCTTCCCTCGTAGTTCAGAAGGCCAGTTTCTTCATCAGCAGATAGACTCTGGAATCCACCTCAAATCCATGCAGGTTGTTGGCATCACCCTGCAGCCTCATGAGCAGGCCCCCATAGGACACGTAGGCAGAGCTGAAACAGAAGGCCCCAGTCCTGTGAGTCTGAGCTCTGGAGCAGCTGCTACTCAGCAGCTCTCCATCCCAGCCTAAGAAAGAAAAGAGGCACCCTTCTAGTGTTTTATCATAAGGAACCAAATTTCAGACAAAGATGAATGCACAGATATGCACAAGGCAGTGTTCTTTATATTAGCAAAGGTGGAAAACACCTACATGCCCCAAATTAGGAGAACAGACAAATGAATTAAGATATATCCATTTACTGAAATGTTATACAGCTATTAAAATGCTTAGGAAAGCTTGAAACTGACATGGAGAAACACGTTTTACATAATGTTAAGCAAAAAGAGCAGAAGAAAACATTGTAATAAACAATACAGTCTCATAGGAACAAGTAAACATTAAAAAAACTAGAATATTCAAAACCATGTATATAAAAGGTTCCCTCTGGGTATGGAATTATAGGTGACTTTCTTCTTTCTTCACATTACTTCTCTGCTTTTAGAATTTCTTACAAAGAACACATACTGTTTTAATAAGATTCCAAGGAAAAGAAAAAATACTTGGGCAGAGAAACCAAAGAATGAGGGATTGGGTTACAGTGTAGCAAGACACATACACATACACATACACACACAAACACACACACACACACACACACACACACACACACAAAAGCCTCACGGTTTAATCACTTAATGCTGCATTTAATTCCTGGAGAAGCAACCCTACTTTGTACCATTTGTTTCAAATGGTCCAATATTGTTGGAATAGTAACATCAAACCTTGCTGATAATTCATGTGTAGGTTGAGATGGATTCGCTTTCACTACAGCTTTCAGCTCATTCACACAGCAAGATTACTAGTTTCTCATTTGGACCACTGGGCCTTAAGGTCCTGACAAAGGGCAAAGTGAGCAGCCTACATTTCAGACTGGAAACAGTTCACGGAAGTTTTTGTTTGTTTGAGGCAGGGTCTTACTCTGTCACCCAGGCTGGATGGAGTGCAGTGACGTGATCATTTCCATATATCATTCCATTTTAAGAATCTTGGGCTGATTTCTTAGATGAACTCCTGGGTTCAAGTGATCCTCTTGCCTCAGCCTCCCAAGTAGGTGGGACTACAGGTGTGCACCACCACATGTGGCTGATTTTTTATATTTTTTTTGTAGAGACAGAGTCTTGCTATGTTGCTCAGGCTAGTTTCAAACTCCTGGGCTCAAGCAATCCTCCTACCTCAGCTTCCCAAAGTGCTGAGATTACAAGCATAAGCCACTGCACCCAGACCCCAGAAGTTTCTTTCTAGGGTCCCATCAAGGTCTTAGGTGCTTGAGGAAAGGGTCCCAACACAGGAAGCAGGAGCATGACCCAAATTCTCAGAACAGGGAGGAGAAAAAGGATTCTCAGAAGACTGTGGAACTTACAGGCGTGTTGCTGCTTCAGTAGAAGTTTCATCTCCCTCAATCCTGTATACCTTCCCATACATTACATACTCAAATTGGTCAGCCCTGTGGAACAACAGTGGCAAAGTTATTCTTAATAGTAATTAACAATATAAGAGACTCTATTTTAAAATGGTAACTGGTAACTAAATGCCAGCATAATAACAACAGACACTAGAAACATGTCATTTAGTCCTCACAGCAGCCCTGTGAGCTAGGCATGACCATTTCTATTTTACTGATGAGGAAACCAGCAGAAAGAGATTAAGGTTACTTAAAAAATAAGTGACAGAGCTGAGAATTGAACTCAGTGGAGCTCCAAAGCCTTTCCATCACACCAAGCTCCCTCCCAAGACACAAGGCCCACATAGCCTAGGTCACTCAGTAGTCATTTCCTCAGCCTTCAAAAAGCTACAATTCACAGCATGCAATCACTGCTATCAATAAATAACTGGTTGTTTGAATTGTTAAGTGCAAAATTTTTCCTTAAGGTTACTCAGACTCTGCTGATCATCATTTATTTTTTTTCCCCCATCCTACCCACACTTGTCTCAGGAGCTGATCATCATTTATTCCAGAAATTAAATAAGAATCTTTCTATTAGGTCATTAAATATGAAATGTCCAATTTCGAATCAAAAGTTTAGCTTATTTTATCTCAAACAAGAAGTAGTACGAGTAGTCAAAGTATGTGCCTAAACTACAGACACAGTTTTGCCATCCTGACGGTAGCTGTTTATGCCAGCAGTGAAGAAGCCTGGAAAGTGAGTGGCGATGAAATCGCAAAAGGCATTTTCCACAGCTTTTTGAGAATACTGTTGAATATTTTTTCTTGCAAGAAGTGGTCCGAGGCCTGGAAGAAGTGGTAGTTGGTGCAAGGTCTAGTGAATATAGTGGATGACAGAGAGTTTCCAAGTCCAGCTTCTATAGTTTGAGCAGTGTTGTTTTTTGTGACATGTGGTCTTGCAAGAGGATTGGCCTGTCTCTATTGACCAATCTTGGCTGCTTAATCACAAGCATCCTCATCATTTCAACCACTTGGTTGCAGCAGACATCCGCTGTAATCGACTGACCAGGTTTCATGAAGCCATAATGGATAATACCAACGCTAGACCAACAAAGAGACACCATTAGCTTTTTTTTGATGAATATTAGGTTTTGGATTGTGTTTCAGCACTTCATCTTTATCCAATCATTGTGCCGAACACTTCTGATTGTCAAAAAAGAATCCATTTTCATCACATATAACAATACAGTGTAGAAATGGTTTGTCTTTACATTGTGACAGCAAAGCAAAGCAAGTTTTGAGACAATTTTTCTTCTGACATTCATTTAATTTATGTGGTACCCATCTATCCAGCTCCTTTACCTTGCTAATTTGTTTCAAATGGTCCAATATTGTTGGAATAGTAACATCAAACCTTGCTGATAATTCATGTGTAGGTTGAGATGGATTTGCTTTCACTACAGCTTTTAGCTCATCATGATCCACCTTGGTCTCACATCACCCATGTGGCTCATTTTCAAGATAAATCATCAGAAGGGAACTTCTGGAACCATCGACGGACTATGCATTCATTAGCCACATCCTTCCCAAACACTTTGCTGATATTTCGAGCTGTCTTTGCAGCATTTGTTCCACAATGGAACTCATCTTCAAAAATAACACGAATTTCTGACTTACCCATGGTTTCACAAAAATTGTTCTAAAAAAATCTGGAAGATAATCAGAAGCAAAAAAACATGCATTTGAGAGACTGAGGATGTACCTTCACAATAAAAATAAAACAAGAACTGTCAAAGTGAAAATGTCAGAAATATCAACTGTCAAACTTAGCACTTAAGGAAATCGGATACTTCACACTTAATGACCTTATCTACTTAGTCCTCAAGGCGTATTTCCAGTACTCCCTTCTGCACTACCTCACCTGGAAGGCCTGTCATCAGTGGGGTTGTATTCACCATCATCCAGGGTACCATCTTCATACAAGGTACTAGCTATGACCAACCGGAACTTATCACCTGAAAATAACAACAATATCTGAGGGTGAAGAATAACTAAAGCAGCAAAAAGCCTCTTGCTGTTGTCTGTGTTCAATACTTACCCAAGTCTACAGGGTAAATCTGGATGTTTACATCTAAGATGAGATCCATCTTGAAAGATTCACTCTCACAATGCAGTCGAGACACTGGGAGAAGTAGGAAAAGAGTGGTAGAGGTAATTGCCAGGCCCAGGGCAGATCCTACAGATCCCAGTTTGGGGATTATATGCAACAGAAAACTCAATCTAACCCAGTCTACATTGATTGGCCTCTCATTGGCTCTCACAGAAGCACAGGCTCAATCAGAACCAGATATGCAGGAAAACGGGAGAAAAACTATGGCAAGTGAACAGAATCCCCAGAAGAGAATCAAAGCTCTTCTGGTAGCAAATAACATCCAGGTTCTAGGCCTGCCTGGATAATTTGACTCTGGGCAAATTATTCATTCAACCAAAGGATTCCTTTCTGTCCTAGGCACTGTGCTGAATGGATTATCAGGATGTACAAGAACCAGTGGCTATCCTGAAAAAATCTCAGTCTCCAGGAAAAGAAAGAGACACCAAGGAGAAACAATCACTAATCAATGACAGAATAAAGAGGTGTATACCAAGCAGTTAACTCAGAGAATACTTCCCAGAGAGCTAAAGATTCTGAGGGCAATGCAGGAATATAGGCTCTGAACTCAATTACTCATTTTGCAGCCTTGGATGGGTTACTTAACCTCTCCGAGCAAAATGGTGAAGGCATCGCTTACCTCACGAGAACTCTTGAGAGGAATAAACAAGACAAAGCGTGTGTGAGGGGCACAGTACAGCACCTAGCACAGAATAGGTGGCGATTATAAAGATTCTCAGGTCAGCACCATGAATGACAAAAGGCCACCCAGGCACTGGGAACGGCAAACTTGAGGCCAAGGAAAGCTCGCAGTCTCAGTTTTCTCAACCATAAATTGTTTCCTGAGGGAGGTCCCTACATCAGGACCTGCCAGCAGGGGCAGAGCACGTGAGTTGCGTGGACATGGGGCCCACCTAGAGGAGGTTAGTCTCTCCCCCACAAACCGTCCCTACGTACCTTACTTACCTCGGTCAAATTTCTTGCCCTCCGGGTCAATGTCCTTCACATCGAAAATATCCTCAAACAGGATGCCCGCCATCGTGAGGGAGCCAAGAGAGCAGAAGCGCTGAGCGCACGACCACCACTGCGGGTATGCGTACCCCCTCACGTGGAGAAAAGGACAGAAGAAAAAAAGCAGCGCCTGAAGAGAGGAAGCCAGAAAAAATGGCGCATGCGCATGAACGAGTAGCAACACAGCCACTTCCGCCACCTTCCCCCTCGGGGCTTCTTAACTTCCGCCCCGAAAGATTGCTTCGGAGAGGTTTCGGCTTTGAGGGCGGGTCTCGGGCCCAGGTGACTCCGCCTAGGGCGGGGAAACAATAGGTCCAACCTTCGGCGGCGGTGGCGCGGATTCTAGCTCTGTGTTAGGGCTCTACTGCGCCCTCTTCAGAGTCCGGCCCAGAACACTGGAATGCGTGGGGGCCTAACCCAAACGGAGACCTTGATCCTTGGCCCAGACGAGCCCGGCCCTAGCCCTACCCTGCCAGTCCGCGTGCCCACCGAGGGCACAGTCCACGCCGAGGGCGGGTGGAGCAGAGCCCCGCCTCCAAAGCGCTGGCCCGGCAGGGAGTTGTGCCCAGCCCCTCCAGCCTGCACCGAGGCCCCCAGGGCCGGCCCGGACCAGCTCTGCCCTTCTGGACGTCACCGGAGCCGGGTCCGTCCAGTTTGGGAATTTGCCATGATGTCACCGTAGGGAAGAGGAAAACCTGCATTGTCCCCTTCCTTGGTACTGCACCCTCCCTCCACTGCCCTCTTCCCCTACACCGCCCCTTCAGCCTGGCACTAACCCCTCCCCTGAGCATTGCCCCTCCAGCTACTGCCCCTTTCCCCCACCACTGCCCTCTCCTTCTGGGCACTCATCTCCTACGTGCCCCTTCCTCCTGACACTGTGCTCTCCCTTGGATACCAGCTCTTCTCCCTTCCTCCTGCGTGCTGGCTCCTCTCTCAGACTACACCCCTTCTTGGGCACTGCCCCCGCCCCCTGAGCAACGCCTCTACCTCCCAAATGCCACTTTATCCTAGTACTGCCCCCTCCCTCACACTGTCCGTTTCCTGGGCACTGCCCTCACTCTGACACTATCTCTAACACTGCCCATGCACCCTGCGCTCACTCCACCCTCTGTTCTGTCATTCCCTGGACCCTGATAGAGAACGCAGAGCACCAGCATGCCATTCCCCCAAGGTGGCGAAACGTCAGCAGCTACTCGGGTTTCTCCTTGGGCCCAGCCAGGGAGAAGCGACCTCTGCTCCCCCACGCCCGCCTCCTGCACCTAGAGCTCCCTTCCTTCAGGCCTCACCCTTCCGCGTACCCTCCCCACCGCCACCTCCGCACGCCCCCGCAGGCCTGGCTGTGCCAGGTGCACCTCCCTGGGGGAGTCGTGAGGAAAGGAAGGAGAAAGGGATGGGATGAGGGAGACGGCCCAGAATCCCCCTCCGAATCCTCCCAGTTTTGCTTATCACCCCAGACGGGGCAGAGGGGCCTTCCCAGGCCCGTCTGAACCGCTCGTCCCTTCGGAGGAGCAGAAAGGGGGCTGCTCCGGACAGGTTGGACCAGAAGAGTCCGATTTAGAAGGCTCTGCAGCCCCCAGCCCCAAGCCAGACTGAGCCCAAGCGTCTCCAGCCCCTCCCGCCCCGGCGTCGGGAGCGGAGAACCGACCCGTCCCCTCCACGTGCCAGCGGACCCGCCCCCGCCCTGGCCCGGGGCCCCCTTCTCAGTCCCGAGCCTCCCCGGGATGGGGACGCGGGCTCGCCCGTTCCAAGCGCCCCCTGCCGCCTCTCTGGAGCCCCAGCGCAGACCCCAGCCCGGCTTGGGCGGCCCCTCCGGCTGGGCCGGCGGGCGGAGCAGCACAGAGGGCACCGCCCTCGGCCCGCCCGCCTAGGAGGGGACGCGAGCCAGAGGCTGCGCCAGCGGCGCCCGCCGGGGGCCCGCCGCACTCTGCGCTCGGCAGCCCGGGCTGCGGGGACCGGACGGCTGCCGGCTCGGACTCTGCGGGCCGGGAGCTGAGTCCAGGACAGGGCCGGAGCCGCAGAGGGAAGCGAGAGGGCAGTGCGCGGAGATGGCGGCCGCGGCGGCCACGGCGGCGGCGGAGGAAGGGATGGAACCGCGGGCGCTGCAGTACGAGCAGACCCTGGTAAGTGAAGCCGAGCGGAGCTCTGAGGGAGTGTGCTCCGAGACCGCTGCTCCAGGTTACCCTAGGAAGTGCGAGGACCAGGGGCTTATCCTCACCCTGCCCCTTTTAATCTGGGGAAACTGAGGCTCGGGAGTCTGAGAGGCTGCAGGGCCAAAGGGATGGAAAGCTGCATGCTGGTTTCTGGCTTAGGCTGGGGTCCTGCAGAGGACAAGGGCACCTGGTGTCCTTCCCTTCACTCCCCATAACACACACGTTTCTTTGCTCCTCCCCCTCACCACCTAGGCCCGTCTCAGCACCCCACTCCACCTCCCCAGCACCACTGACACCATTGAACTTTCTCCACACTCCTATGTCCACCATCCAAGACATTCCCTGTGTCCCTGCCATGTGCGTGGCACTGTGCTACGCATGGAATCAAGAGTGTAGGAAGATGATCAGATCCAACTCAGCCCCAGCCCCCACCTCTGGGGGCTCGACACCCACTGTTGGCAGGAACTCCTCAGTTGATTCTCTGGAAAAAAGTGGCCTGCCATCCTGGGTGGCAGGAGCTTTAGGGAGAATGGGTCAAGCAGGAATGGGTGTGGGGATTGGGACCTTTGTCCATCCAGCCCCCACCTACTCCAGGGGTGTCCCTTGACCTCATTAGAAGCAGGGGTCCTGGGCTCTGAGCTGACTCATGGCCCACACTGTTATTTAGTGTTTGAGAAGTCATTTGATTCTTCTCGTGTCACCGAAGTAAAAGACCCAAGCCCTAGGGAAAGGAATGGGTTCATGGCTCCTTTTTACCAGCTTGGGCTGGAATTTGCCCAGGAAGGTGGCAGGGAGGGAACCTCTCCAAGAGGAGAGGGCCTGGGCTGTAACTGAGCCTGGGAGGTGCCCAGTTGCAAGAAAGTGACTGGGTGAAACAGGATGACAGGGAGAGGTGGCAGGGTAGGGGTGGAGCAAGGGTAAAGGGGCAAGCCCTTGGGATAGGGTGGGAGATGTCTGTCGGTCTGCACAGGCCAGGGATAGGGACATTGGTTGAGGAAGCCTGACGCCTGGCCTCTGAAATGGTGCCTCTGTTGCACCAGGCACCTCTCCATCTCCTTCCCTTCCACCTCTATCTCTGGAATGAGCTCTCAGGGTCAAGCTCTCTCCCCCCTCCTTCCTATCCCTTTGTCTTTCTCTCACAGCTCTCACCTCCCCCTCCTATGCTCTGTCTGCCTCTTTATACTCTACTCTCTTTTCTTTTCCTCCTCCCTACTTCTTTCCCTCTCATCTTTCTTTCTCTCCTCTATCCCTTCCCCTCACCTCTTTTCCTCTTTCTCCTGTCTGGTTTCCTCTCTTCTCTGTGCTTCTCCGTTTCCTCACTCTCTATCTCTCACCCTCTCTCTGTCTCTATCCTTCCCTCCCTCCCCCCCAACCCAGCCCCAACAGGAGCCCTTTGTGTCCCGAAGCTCTGCGGGTGGCAGCCGGAATCTACTCCTCCCCACCCCCCAACACACGCCCAGCTTGGCAGGTCTAGCCATGGCTGGGGCAGGCGACTTTCCCTTCCCATCACCCCAGCATCCACAGTCACAGCCCAGCCATCCGCAGCCTCTGCTGTCCCCCAGCCCGCCACTGGGCTCAGGGCAGCTCCAGAGTGGGGCTGAGGCCACTAAGCACTCTTCACCCACCAGGAGAGGCTTTCCACTCCCAGCTGGGCTGGCAGGCTAGTGGGGGTGGCGGTGGAAAATGGGGACAAGGGGATTAGGGTGGTGGGAGGGGTGCAGCTGAGTTGGTCACAGGCCAGAGGCCCAGCAGGAATGTGATAAGGATTGGGGCTGCGCCTGCAGCTAGGCCCAACTCAGCTGCCCCCAGCTCCTCGAGGCTCTTATTGTTGCCCACATGCCCTTGACCATCCCTTATTCTCTGACCCTCCCTCCTCCCACTTCCAGACTGTGGCTTAGGTTTTTTCGTCTTTTCCTCCTCTGGGCCTTCCCTGCCACTCCTCCTCAGTGCCTACGCCCCAGGCCTGTGAGAAGAGGACCGATTATTCTGCCACCCCCAGAGCTGTGTCCCTGTACCTTGGCTGTCCCATCACTCTGGCCAGGACAGCCCCCACAGTCTGCAATGTGCATTGTTCCCATACCCCAAGCAAGAGTGGGAACTGTGGCTCCAAGAGGGGGTATACAATGTGGTCCTCTGGGAGAAGGGGAGTCGAGGCCCCAGAAGCCCTCCGTGTACCCCCACTCAGTCCACAACCACTAATGTCCCCATCTTCCCTGTTGTTCCAGATGTATGGCCGGTATACTCAGGACCTTGGGGCCTTTGCCAAAGAGGAAGCTGCTCGGATTCGCCTGGGAGGACCTGAGCCCTGGAGGGGTCCCCCTTCCCCTCGGACTCCCCCAGAGCTCTTGGAATATGGACAGAGCCGTTGCGCCCGATGCCGCAGTGAGAACTGGGTTGGGGCAGGGGACCTGTGCTGTGCTGAGGGGCACAGAGGCCATTTAGAGCTGCCGATGGGAGAGAGGGGTGGCTGGTAATGGGTAGGAGCACTTTGGTGCCAGCCTCCCCATTCTTCCCTTCCCTGCACCCAGTCTGTTCTGTACACTGCCACAAGTTCCTCGTGTCCAGGGTTGGTGAAGACTGGATCTTCCTGGTCCTGCTGGGGCTCCTCATGGCATTGGTCAGCTGGGCCATGGACTATGCCATTGCTGCCTGTTTGCAGGGTGAGGGCAAGAGCTGGCAGGGGGAGGGCTGGGGAGAACCAACCTGCTTCCTCCATGCCACACTTGTCCAGTCATCATGGCTATTTGGCCGCTAACCACGTTCCCCTGCAAGTCCGATTGTCCATATTCAGGCATAATTGCTGCCACTCCCATAGGCCACAACTTCTTGTCTCCCCTCTCCACTGACCCTTTTACCTAAAGTGGTCTATGTCCCAATAAATGCCCTCTAGGGCCCTTTCCCTTCCCTCTGTGCCCAGGCTCTGTCAGGTCTTCCCTGCGACAAGCTGTCACATCAGTATGTCCCAGTGGCCAGGCAGGGAGTTGGTGTGTGGATCAGGGGTCCATTAGCATGTCCTCTTCCCACAGCTCAGCAGTGGATGTCCCAGGGCTTGAACACCAGCATCTTGCTCCAGTACCTGGCCTGGGTCACCTACCCTGTCGTCCTCATCACTTTCTCAGCCGGATTCACACAGATCCTGGCCCCTCAGGCTGTTGGTACAATGGGAGAAAAGGGGAGGGCAGAGGGTGGGCTTCCTGAAATGGACACATCAAATGACTCTCCTGGGACTGTACCCTCTCTAGGGTCCGGCATCCCCGAGATGAAGACCATCTTGCGGGGAGTGGTGCTGAAAGAATACCTCACCCTCAAGACCTTTGTAGCCAAGGTCATTGGGCTCACCTGTGCCCTGGGCAGTGGGATGCCACTTGGCAAAGAGGTAACTTCAGGTTGGGGAATGAAGGAGGAGGAAGAGGCCAGGCCAAGGTCAGGGCAGGTCCCTTCCCCACTCACCACCTGCCTCCACCCCCAGGGCCCTTTTGTGCACATTGCAAGCATGTGTGCCGCCCTTCTCAGCAAGTTCCTCTCCCTCTTTGGGGGTATCTATGAGGTAAGGGGCACCCTAGAGAGGGGGAGGTATGGGCTGCTGAGCTCATGGCTGACACCCCCTTGCCACCACTCTTGCCAGAATGAATCCCGGAACACAGAGATGCTGGCTGCTGCCTGTGCCGTGGGAGTGGGCTGCTGCTTTGCGGCACCTATCGGAGGTAGGCAGGGCTCCTCAGTCAGTCCAGCCCCCAGCCCTGCCCTTGGCCTCTCCTCCTTTGCCCCACTCATCTGGGTCCTTAGGCTTCAGGTGGCGTTCTCCCCGGCCCCCTCACAGGCGTGCTCTTCAGCATCGAGGTCACCTCCACCTTCTTCGCTGTGCGGAACTACTGGCGGGGATTCTTCGCTGCCACTTTCAGTGCTTTCATCTTCCGGGTCCTGGCAGTCTGGAACCGTGATGAAGGTGGGGTCACCCAAGGTATGAGGGGAGCCTAAGATGCTTCAGTCAGGGGCCCATGAGGCTAGACCTGCCTCTCTCTGCTGCTCTTCCCTTCAGAGACCATTACCGCACTCTTCAAAACGCGATTCCGGCTCGACTTCCCCTTTGACCTGCAGGAACTGCCAGCCTTTGCTGTTATTGGGTGAGGAGCCGAGCGTGGTGGGGGTGTGGGAGAGGAGGGAGGTTTCCACGAGGAGACTCCCTTCACCCTGCTGCTTCTTCCTTCTCCAGCATTGCTAGCGGCTTCGGGGGAGCCCTCTTTGTCTACCTGAACCGGAAGATTGTCCAGGTGATGCGGAAGCAGAAAACCATCAATCGCTTCCTCATGAGGAAGTGAGTTGGCTCAAGGCTCCTCTCCAGGCTGCTCTGGGTTGTATGAGGACCACAGTGGGCCAGGAGACAGTGACAGGAGAGGTACTGGCCCAGTCAAAACCAGACAGTGCGCTGGAAAAGCAGCCAATGGTGTTTTCCAGGCTGACTGAACATGTCGATGTTTATATTACTTCAAAATTGGCACTTTTGAAGTTTTAGTCAGTGGCAGAGGGTATTTGAGATCAAAGACTGAGGCTTCCTCAGGTCCTCTGGTGTGGCCCAAATAGTAATGCTCCCTGGAGAGCGTTTGTTTGAGCCTCAGTTTCCCCGTGACCTGGGGGGATGAATAAGATTTTTTCAGGCCAGGCACAGTGGCTCATGCCTGTAATCCTAACACTTTGGGAGGCTGAAGTGAGAGGATCGCTTGAGCCCGGAAGTTTGAGACCAGACTGGGCAATAGCAAGACTCAGTCTCTCCAAAAAATTTTTTAACTGACGGTGGCACATGCCTATAGTCTCAGCTACTTGGGAGGCTGAGGCAAGAGGATCGCTTGAGCCTAGGAATTGGAGGCTACCTTGAGCTATGATGATGCTGGTGCACTTTAGCCTGGGCAACAGAGTGAGACCCTGTCTCAAAAAAAAAAAAGGGGGGGATTTTTTTTTTATCTTCGGAGTACAGCTCTCTCAGTATAAGTCTAAGGACTAGGAGTAGGGGGGCCTGAGGCGTGACTTTCATCAGGACTGACGTCCTTCAGAGAGAGGGCAGCCAACTGAACCTGCTCCCTACAGCACCTCTGGTCAACTTCCTGAGTGACCACAGCTTCCCCCAACACTGACCTTCACTCTAAGTCACCACAGAGAAACAGACAGCGGCAGAAACTTCTCTCTACTCTCACATAATACACCCTTTAGCTGGGAGGGCAGAGGGTGGAGTTACAGCTAAGTAGTGTCCAAGACAGGGCTGAGGGGATAGACTCTCTGCTGCTGCTACCCACTTACGGAGTCAGGGGCCAAAAGAAAGGCCTTTGGGTCAGACTCCCAGTTCTTATAATAACCCTGGTCTAGCACCACCCTCAGGGCTATCGTACATATCATCCATGGCAAAGGGGACCTTCTCTCAGGACTGTGTGCTTTCATGGAAGAGGCTCTGCTCTGACCTCAGCCCTGAGGTATGTGAGGGCACCCAGCCCATCACCACCCATGTCTGATGCTATGAAACCTACATCTCTAGACGCCTGCTCTTCCCGGCTCTGGTGACCCTGCTCATCTCCACTCTGACCTTCCCCCCTGGCTTTGGACAGTTCATGGCTGGACAGGTAACCGTAAGCAGAGGAGAAACTTGTGCCTTCCCTTGGGATGCATTCCTTCAAAAGTCAGCAGCCCCACCATGACTACGGGGTCCCTTGTTCCCCGTGGATTCCTGTGGACCCCTTCCCTTCACTCTGCCTGTTGCCTAGCCTGAAGCACCCTGCTCTCCTTAGCTCTCACAGAAAGAGACATTGGTCACCCTGTTTGACAACCGGACATGGGTTCGCCAGGGCCTGGTGGAAGAGCTAGAACCTCCCAGCACCTCACAGGCCTGGAGCCCACCACGCGCCAACGTCTTCCTCACCCTGGTTATCTTCATTCTCATGAAGGTGGGGCTCCTTACATATTGATCACTATGTTTGCATGGACTTGCTAGGTGCCGGGCCCTGTTCTAAGCACTTGCCGTATAGTACTAACTCCTCTAAGCCTCACAACACCACCACGAGAAAGGTACTATGATTATTCCTGTTTTAAAGATGAGGAGTTTCAAATGTGCTTTCTGATGGAAAAAGAGGGGGAAAAAAAATATATGAGAAGTTGAAGCACAAAGAGGTAAAGTAATTGGTACAAAGGCACATTGCTAGATGGCAGAGTGAGGACTTGAACCCAAGCCATCTGGTTCCCAATTCTGTCCCCTTCCCTTCACCTGTGGGGATTCTGTGCCTGCCTGATGAGCAAGGTAGCCTCCTCTGGGCAGAGCGGGGGCTGCCTGGGACCAGGTAGTGCCTCTGCCTGTTTGAACCACCTCCTGCCTGCAGTTCTGGATGTCTGCACTGGCCACCACCATCCCAGTGCCCTGCGGGGCCTTCATGCCTGTCTTTGTCATTGGTGAGTTCTGAGCTGCCTGCTCTCCCATGCTGTATCTTCCCCACCCTCTGGCCACCAGCCTGGTCCATCCTCTCTGCCCAGGAGCGGGTTTTGGTCCAGCCCCAGCCTGAACCCAACCCCGAGGGCCTGTGCCTTGCACTGAATGACCCGCTGGCCCCTCCCCCACCCTCTGACCCTCTCTCTTCCTAGTGCCCCCACCCTCCCCCTCCACTACCTCTTTCTCTTCCCACCCCCTCCCTGAAGGAGCGGCATTTGGGCGTCTGGTGGGTGAAAGCATGGCCGCCTGGTTCCCAGATGGGATTCACACGGACAGCAGCACCTACCGGATTGTGCCTGGGGGCTACGCAGTGGTTGGTGAGTGCCCCAGGTCTGCATCTGCCTTGTAAAGACCCCTGGCTCTGGTCCTAGGGTCTGAGACTCTAGTGCCCTCTGCTGGCAAAAACTGGGTTTCCCTCAGATGCAGAGACCCAGTCCTCAGGACTGCTGGGCAGCCCTGAGGGACCCCCCCACAGCAGAGGAGGGTCTTCTGGGGCCTGAGCACCCTGAGGAGACTGAGGGTAGCTGTCCCCAGGGGCAGCTGCACTGGCAGGAGCAGTGACACACACAGTGTCCACGGCCGTGATCGTGTTCGAGCTCACAGGCCAGATCGCCCACATCCTGCCCGTCATGATCGCCGTCATCCTGGCCAACGCCGTCGCCCAAAGCCTGCAGCCCTCACTCTATGACAGCATCATCCGAATCAAGAAACTGCCCTATCTGCCTGAGCTGGGCTGGGGCCGCCACCAGTACGGAGGGCCGGGTGCCAGGGGGGTGTGGGTGAGGGGCAGAAGGCATCTTAAGGGTGGTCAGAGCCACCCTTGTCCACACCCTGGAGGCACTGTAGCTGGCCCCAACTGTCTGAAAAGAAAGGCAGGGAGCACTCCTGGACTCTCTGCCCCTAGCCCATCGCCCTGGGCCCTGGGATGATAGTGTTCTGGGCTACTCCCCCGGTGCTGACTGCAAACCAAGTGCCCCTCTCCGCCCCCAGGCAGTACCGGGTGCGAGTGGAGGACATCATGGTGCGGGATGTTCCCCACGTGGCCCTCAGCTGCACCTTCCGGGACCTGCGGCTGGCACTGCACAGGACCAAGGGCCGCATGCTGGCCCTAGTGGAGTCCCCTGGTAAGGCCAGGAGGGGCCCCAGGTGCTAGGGTTATCTCTCAGGGTCGCAGCTCAGGAGAGGGGAAGGAGCTCGAGGGTTTCCCTCTGGCGTGTGGTGTCTGAGGCCCCACTCTAGGTGTAAGAGAAGGCTGGAGGGAGCAGGGGGAGCGGGGCTCACCCCTAGCTCCTGTGCCCTCTCGCCTGTTCTATCCAGAGTCCATGATTCTGCTGGGCTCCATCGAGCGCTCACAGGTGGTGGCGTTGCTGGGGGCCCAGCTGAGTCCGGCCCGCCGGCGGCAGTACATGCAGGAGCGGAGAGCCTCCCAGAGCTCTCCACCAGCCAATCAGGAGAGTCCCCCCAGCCCTGAGACTTCTGTCTGCTTCCAGGTAAGGGGAAAAGCCACACAGACTTTTTGTTGTTGTTGTTTTTTGATTTTCACTGCAGGTGTGATGAATGATACACAGACTTTTTAAGTGGCACTGTATAGACTGATTGGGAGGGCAATACAGAGGGTGATCTGAGGCCTCACCAGCCCCTTCCTGCCCACGCAGGTGAACACAGAAGACTCAGTCTTCCCTGCAACCCGGGGGGAGACTCACAAGCCCCTAAAGCCTGCTCTCAAGAGGGGGCCCAGCATCACCATGAACCTCGGGGAGAGTCCCACAGGTAAGCCCATCTCTCTACCCACAGAGCCTGAGCCACTGAGATCCATTGGGGCCCCTGCCCAGCCCTTTTGCAGGAATACATCCCAGCTAGAAGAGGCTGCCCAGATGGGCCAGGGATAGAACTAGGCCGCCTCTCCCCTCGCCTTCCCGGTCCTGTCCCCCAAAGATGACATTGCCCCCTGAGGCCTTGTGTTTCGGAACACAGGGACTGTGGAGTCAGCAGGCATTGCCCTCAGGAGCCTCTTCTGTGGCAGTCCACCTCGTGAGGCTGCTTCTGAGGTGAGCAGCTAAAGCCTCTCCTCCCAGCTTGCTTTTTCCCCAGCTCCCTCTCTGACACTGAGACCACTTCTCTATCGACCCTGCAGCGCCTGCCTTTATTCTCCCTGCCCTCCTGTCCTCCTAGCTGTCAGCTCTGGCCTGCAATGTGCCCTTCCTCCTGGGCTCCACCGCTTTCCCTCACCTCCCCCTCCCTATAACCTCAACTCCTGTTCTTTCTGGTTTGGCTCTGACAAAATTGGAGAAGTTGGAATCCTGTGACAAGCGCAAGCTGAAGCGGGTCCAAATCTCCGTGGCGGTAAGTGCACCCTCTCTTCCTGCAGTTCAGGAGCACTGGACAGGGAGGGCCAGGGTCTAGTCTGGGTAAACCTCCTCAGAGCCAGGAGTACACCCGCCTCCCCCCAGCCCCTCACTGCCCACCTCCCTTCCTCTCTCCTACTCTCCTAGAGCAACTCGGACCTGGAAGGCGAGATGAGTCCTGAGGAGGTAAGGTGCCAGTGGACTCTGGACCCTATTTCTTCCTGGGTGTATTCAGTCATCATCTTGGCTGCTGTCCCCATGGGAGGGACCATGGGGTAGGAAGAAGGGCAGGCCAGCTTCCAGGGAGGTGAGGTCAGCTATGCGCACCGTCTCCCTAAGCCTCCTAGTCTCTTCCCTCAGATTCTGGAGTGGGAGGAGCAGCAACTAGATGAACCTGTCAACTTCAGTGACTGCAAAATTGATCCTGCTCCATTCCAGCTGGTGGAGCGGACCTCTTTGCACAAGGTAGGGCCAGCAGCTCACCCAGGGCTGGCCTGGGCTCTCAGGAGGACAGGGTGGGGATCTAGGACCGCCCCCACACGCAAGTTTGGACTCAGGCCAGTGGGGAAGGAAGGAGGAAAAGAGAGTGGGCTCTGCGCTGGTATGTTTTCCAGCTGTATTGCTGCTTTGGACGATGGGAGGCTGGGAGCTTGGACCCCTTAGCCTCCTCTTGCTCTATGGTGGAGCCAGGCATCGGTTTTCTTCTACTCAGCCTTGCCCCCGGGGAACTCTGGACCGAAAAAGCAACAAAGACCAGGCTGGAGCTGGGTGGAAGCCAGAAGGCCAGGTCAGGGTCAGAGCTAGGTAGGAGGCCGCCAGAGCCCAACAAGGCTGATACACCATGCTGAAAAAAAATGGGTGAGAAACAGGCAGGATAAGAAAATCTAATTAAAAAGCTAACAAACATCCAAGTAGGGGTGGGGAGACTGCAGAGAAGAGATAAACAAAGATGAGAGACACCCAGTGGGGGGCTTGGAATGTCAGACCCCAGAAGTCTGACTTAACGTGGGCCAAAGGAAGACTGGTAAGGACACAAGAAGACAGCTCAGCAGAAGGGCAAAGCGGCCTGCAGCAACGGGGAGAGGAATCGCGCACAGATTGCTGGTGGTGAGTGAGGCAGACACGAAGGGAAGGCAGGGGCTCCCGAGGAGAGGGCAGCCCACATCACCCGGCACCTTCAGCGTCCAAGTGAAGCGGGGAGTGCAGGCACACCCAGCAGGCTGGGAGGACAGCTCCTGGGACCAGCAAAAGCCAAGGGGTGTTTTAGCTAAATTTTTGACAGACTTAATATGCAAGCCTCGAGGCATTGGGGGGCGTGGGGGAGGAGATAGACAGACGGTGAACACTCCCAAGTCCTGCAGCTTGGTGGCTAGCTTAGACACAAGCTATGCTAAGAGCCAGCATGGCACAGACAAGCAGAGGCCAAGGCAGGAAGGACAGGGGACAAAAGAGAAACAAAAAAACAAAAGGTAACAAAGCCTTTGGGTGAGTGGGTTACTGCAGTGAAGTTGCAAGATAAAAGGAGATAGGCCTGAAAATAATACATAGTGTTTTATTTAAAGGCTTTCTTCCTAAGACTTCTAAAGCTTTTCCACAGTGATTGTACTTAATCCGCAAACATCCATCATGATGATGATAATAATGCTGACATAGCACTTGCCATGTGCCAAACACTGTTGCTAAACTCTTCACGTCTAACTTAATCCTCACAACCACGCTATAAGATAGATACTGTGATATTCCAGTTTTTACAGATGAGGAACTTAGATTCAAGAGGGAGGTTAAGCAAGTGGCCCAAGGTCACACAGCCAATAAGAAGCAGAACTGGGCCTGGAATCCAAGTTGGTCTGCCTCAAAAGCCTATGGCTTTAACCATTTTAATACACAGGGAAACTGAGGCATGCATCAAGGAGGTCATTTGCCCGAGTTAGTATAGCAGAGTCAGGCCCAGAGCCCAGATTTCCTGGCCTTGCTCCCAGGATTCTTTCAGAAGGCCATGTTGTCCCTCTCCATGTCTGTTCACTGTTCCCAAGCCCAAGAAATGCAGGGCCCTCCAATGGGCTCCCTGATGTCTAATTAAATTAAAATGAGAAAGAACAAAGTAGGTGTTTGTTACAAACTTAAAAATCAGAGGAAGAGACAAAGCCTTTGAGAGAAACAACTTAGTAAAAGTACAAAGAACTGTAAGTGATAAGAACATAAAAGATTAGAATTCAAAATGTCCTTGCAGGCCTGAGGAATCAACAAGTAGTAGCCCAATTAAGTTCAGGAGGGAAGCATTCAGATAGAATACACTGGGGACTATTTAGGAGCCCATGCAGCTGGAGATCACTGTACCAGCTAAGTACCTCATTCATTCAGAGGCCACCTATGGAGAAGCAGTGGTAGAGGCAGGGGAGGCCAGAGTGTCAATGCTAGGGCCAGACTGGCTGAGCCACATCCGCACTCTGCCCCGTGCTAGCCGGCTGTGTGACCTTGGCAAATTTCTTAGTCTCTCTGTGCTTCATTTTCCTTATCTGTCAAATGGGGATCATACTTCATTGGGTTTTCTGAGAAATCAAGGACTTGAAACATGTGAAGCACTTGCAGTAGTACCTGGCACACAGTAAATCTTCAGTGTATGTCAGGAATTACTAGTACTCCTGCTTATTCTGAGAGATGAACTTTAAAGATAGTGTGATGAGGGAAGAGCTAAAGTGTGGAAGAAATGGATGTTTTCAGAAAAAGATGAGTGATTACATGAGGCTGGAAGCTGGGCTACATGGCAGAATCTGAGGCTTGGGAAGGGTCTCACAGGCCATTCTAGGAAGTCTGGGCTCTGCTCAAGTTTGACCAAGTGCACAGGATGGCAGAGCCAAGATGGAGGGAAGAGAGGAAGAAAGCAGGAGAACTCATTAGGCTGTTGTGGCCCCAGTCCTGGTAAGGGTATTGAGGCTAGGAGTCAGGGAGAAGGGCCAGGAGGTTTGGGAAGTAGATTGGTATGGCTTGGTGACTGCCAGTGACAAGTGGTTTGCAAACCTGAAAGGCATAGAGCCTGCCAGAAGCTCACCTGATAAGGATTGCGGAGAAGAAAATTCAAGAGAACTATTTAATAGGCTCCTTTGGAGATGAGGGCATTATTTGACCATAAGAAGACAAGGCTAAGAGATTATTAAAACAACTAACCTTATAATTAAAAGGTTTCCCTCTGAAGTCAGACAAATGAAAGCTAACTTGTAGCATGTAGGATTCAAGTTAGATCTAAGGAGGAACTTGCTAACCACAAGAGCTTATTCTAAGATTGAACTTCTTGCCCCTTTTTATAAGTACTATCTTGCCTTGGATGGAGAAAGGAAAATTCTGAAAGTCCCTTCCTAAAGAATTCCAAATGTATAAGAAAACATTTAAAAAGTATTAAGACAACTTAAATGAGTTCTGAGTAATCAAGAAGCTGGGTTATTATTGCCCATCTTGATCCAAACATTAAGCCAAGAGGCTTACAAGTAAACTCAGAACAGTGAGATAAATGATAGTACAAAAATTCCAGGAACTGCTGAGTCAGGAGAGCATTTTTCAAGACATCTGGCCCAAGAAAATCTACTTACAGCACAAGGGGAACTAGCTGACAATTTCTGGTGATTTCTTGGTGACTGTATTTGAAAGCTTGGGGGAGGGCCCAAAGCAGGAAAAACATCAGGGGCTGGGGAGGACAGCTGCATCTGAACAGGACCTAGGATGCTGCTTGGACCCCAGAAAAGGCAAACTGTGTGGGAGATGTAGTATGCTTCAGGCCAACACTGGGATATCAGAGCTGGGTATAGAGATACCAAAACTGGCCAGCCAGCTGTAATGGTAGGGCAAATGAGAAGCAGCAGAGAGAGGCACAGGATTCAGGGCCCAGTGCCCCTGTGGAGGAGGGTGTATCCAGGACTAAGACTAACACACCTCATCAGGACATGTGCATAAGAGGACTAGGGCTATGTTTCCTCCCTGTGTCGTATGCATGAAAATTGGCCTGGGGCTGCACAACCACTCCTGATGGCCCACCCGGAACAAATCACTTTACTACTGAGCCTCATGCTGCTTCTGCTGTAGAATGAGTATAATACCTACTTCTCAGGACCGTACTGAAACTCAGTGATGTGTGAGACCTAGCATGGAGCCTGGCCGGTCATTAGATTTTACATTTGAATGGTGCTTCTCTCCTGCATCCTCTTTGCTAACACGGGATTAAGAATCGTCCCTGTCTGGTTTCTTCATCAATACAAGTAACACAAGGATTTCCATTATCAAGTTCTGAGGCCTGAGCACAGAAGCATTCGTAGTTATTATTTTCCCTCTAGCAGTCCTGTCCCCTTCCCCTCCATCTGTGGCATGCTTTCTGTTCCAGCCCCTGACCTTGTCCTCGGCCCCAGTGGCCTGTCATTTAGAGCTGTCCCCTCACATACCAGGTCCAAACTGTTTTCTCCCCATCCCCCACCCCCACAGACTCACACCATTTTCTCATTGCTGGGAGTGGACCATGCTTATGTCACCAGTATTGGCAGACTCATTGGAATCGTTACCCTAAAGGAGGTGAGATGATAATGGCCACCAAAGCCACTTCCACTTCAAAAAAAGGCATGGAAGCTTACGTCAAGCTTACATGGGGGAAGTGCTGGGGAGGAGTCTGAGCAGGGAGCTCTGAGTCCAGACATCTGACCCTATCACCTTTCCAGCTCCGGAAGGCCATCGAGGGCTCTGTCACAGCACAGGGCGTGAAAGTCCGGCCACCCCTTGCAAGCTTCCGAGACAGTGCCACCAGCAGCAGTGACACAGAGACCACCGAGGTGCATGCACTCTGGGGACCCCGCTCCCGTCACGGCCTCCCTCAGGAGGGCAGCCCTTCTGACAGCGATGACAAGTGCCAGTGAACCCCTCAATGGGTGACCTAGGATGGTGATAGCCATGCCTGTCAGTCCAGATCCTGCAACTCTCATATTCCTTTTGCCTTGGGAAGACAGGAGGCAGCTGCAGCCAGAGGCTGGAGCCCCAGCCCCCCTTCCAGACCTGGGGTGCTAGCTTCTCCCATTCATCCTACCTGGAATCTGACCCAGTGCCCACCTGCAGCAAGTTTTCCAAGGGCAGGAAAATTGGCACTGCTCTGGCAGGATGGGGGGTGGGCCCCTGCTTCCCCTTTGAGGGGAAAGGGGTAGAACTAAGATGGGTTTATACTGGAACCTCCAATGACCAGATGTATATAGAGATTTACAAAGATTTTTATATTAATTTAATAAAACAAATTCTTAAATAGAACAAAATAAACACCTAATGAGCCACTTAATATATAGAATGCTTGTGCCCACTGGCTCTTGTTCTTACCTTGGGCCCTCTTACCTTCCAAAGCCTACAAGGCCCCTAATTCTGCAGCCACCCACCCTCCCTACAGCCATAAAAATCTAGAGTCCAGTGTCCTTGGAATGCCAGTGACCTCCACTGCATGGTCATCAACACCCGGGCTGGGGCCAGGGGCCCCCAGTACTGTAGCTTTGGCCTTTCATTCAGCCAAGAAAGGCACGACCCTCTTTCCTCCCCAAGGGGAGACACTCCCTCATGACTGTCACTCATTGGCACAATTCTTGTCCCTAGAAGGCATCAGCTAACAACTGCCCGGCCACCCCTGTAGCCCCCATATGGGCCTCGCTGGAAGAATATTGAAGTCGCAGCTCTGTAGCAACCAGAGCCGTCCTTTCTTCTACCTCCACCCTAAAGAGAACAGCATGAGTGGGGCAGTCTAGCTGGCTGTGAGCCTCCAGGACACTGCCCACACATCCTGGGAAGGGCTGGGAAAGGACTCAGGCCCCATCGGGGTCATGAAAAGGGTGAAGGGTACATGCTTTTATCATTTCAAAGCCTCCCAGAGAAGATCCGACTGAAAGAACAGACCAAAAACCCTCTGTCTTTAGGAAAAAAGAAGATTTAGAGACGATGGAGAGGTGAAGCACAGCACGAGCCCAGCTGGGCGAGGGCCCTTGGGAGATGGCTCGATCATAGGCTCCAGGAGGGCAGGAGCCAGCCCCCCCGGGTGGGGGTGGTTCTATCAAGCATTGCACATGGACTCAGAGGTGAGGAGAAAAGCAGGGAAGAGAGCGGCATGGGGAGGGTGGAGAGGTGGCCGGGCCCCCTCCCACTGCACCCTCACACAGCCCAGTCACAAGAACCCCCTCAGGGGTTCACATCATCCGAGGAGGAAACGTGTGTGGAGTTTTTGATTTAAGAACATGAATATCACCATCTGCCACAGCTGTAGCCATGCCCCAGGGGCCCCGGGCAACCCCCGGCAAACCCCAGAAGTGGGGGCAGGACATGCGCCCCCAGCCCAGCCCCTGCCTCCTCTCCAAACACTTTCATGCAAAACACAATGGAGAAGTGAGTGCCCCCAGGAGCCCTCTAGGCTGCGGAGCTCTGCTGGGAGCCTCAAGCCCACACTTGGGCACGGAGGCTCTGCCCCTAGCAGTAGCCAGGGGACACATGCCACCACCAGGCATGATTTGAGTCACTGTTCCTCTGGCTCTGCCTCATCCTCATCTAGGGAAACCACCCCAGAAGAGGCCACGTCAGAGGCTTGCCGCTGCCGTTCCCAGCTGCCCACTGGTGGTGGGCAGAGTGGCTGGCAGTCCTTGCAGGGGGCTGGCTCCTCCTCAGCGGGAGAAAGGCAGGACTCCGTGAGGGGTGAGTTGTAGAGCGAGTCCTGGGCCTCCAATGGGCCCAGGCTGCGGAAGGCACTTTCCCGGCTGGGGGGCAGTTTGGCAAGAAGCAGCTCATCGCCCAGCAGCTGGGAGGCCAGACGGGCTGGAGAGCCCAGCAACCCATCCTCCAGGCTGCAAAGACTAGAGCACAGGGTGTCAGGGGACACGGTTTGCGAGCAGTCGCTCTCAGGCTCCACGGAACCCTGGCGCACAGGCCGGGAGAATCGGCGGCCGGTGAAGAGGTCCTGGAGGTGGGGCCCCAGGGGCAGCTGCCCAGCCATGTCTGTAAGAGGGAGAGAAAAGAAGACAGCCTTGCTGGCCCCATTTCAATTGGCCAACACGGAAGCCACATTCCCCCCACTCACCCACTCTATTCCTGGCAGAGCTCTGAGGGTGATGGACAGGAGTTGGGCAACCTTGGGCAAGTCACAATTTTTTGAGGCCTCAGTTTCCTTAACGGTGAGTTGGAGATTCTAATAATACCTACCTTATGGGGTTGTTGAGAAATCAAGAACCTGACATACAGTAAGCAAGCAATAAATGCAGGGCCACCACGTATGATCATACAGGTGGTTCACTGCACAAGGGGAGCTTGGCCAAGGCAGTGAGGGAGGGCAAAATTCAGCCCACACTCTGCTCAACAAGCAACAGG
Organism: Indri indri; assembly: GCA_004363605.1. Taxonomy (NCBI): domain Eukaryota; kingdom Metazoa; phylum Chordata; class Mammalia; order Primates; family Indriidae; genus Indri; species Indri indri. Next base: position 3,460 of record RJWJ010006372.1, on the reverse strand, counting down.
CCCTGGCATTCCTCCAGAGAAAGGAGTACCTATTTGTTTGTTTGTTTATTTAATTTAACATTTTTTTTATAAAACATTTTTAGTGCTAGTTGGTTCAGCGGGTGAGTTGTTACACACTCCTTAAGGAGTACCTTCTTCTCATTTGCATAAAGATTTCACATGGGCTAGTAGCAGCCTTGGATAAATGTTAGTTATTATCATTATCCCAGGGGGTCAAAGCTGGCCTGGAATGCAATCAAACAAAAATGCTTGTGGTTTAGGGTTCCATCTTGGCTTCAGGCATTCAAATCAGTCCCCTTTGGACCACAGCAGAAGTCTCCAACATGCTCTAATGTATTGCCTGCCTTGGAGAACTTGTTAATTAGCTAGAGGGGTAGGAGCTGGTAGAGGCAATCTTCAAAGCAAAGGAGGGGCAGCCTGTGAGCCCAGAAGCTACAGAGAAAGCCAGCCATGTGGTCCCAGGAACTGGAGATGAAAGGAGGACTGGGCACAGCTGCACAGCCCCGCAGGGCCCCCTCTGCAAGCACTGGCCCAGAGAAAGGCCCATAGGCTGGAATGCAAGAATGCTGAGTTGGAGCCAGAGTGGCCCTGTGGGTGTTCCAGGCCCAGCATGCCTTCCTGTTTACCTGGGGCCGCAACCCTGTGAGGTGCTGTGCTGCAGCTCATCTGTCCCACCACAGCCAGCCAGAAAGCTGCCTTGGAGAGGAACAGGCAAGGGCACTGCAGACCCTCCCAGAGATGTGGCTGCACAGAAGGCATCACTGAGGTCTCTGGGTTTTTGTTTGCTTTTGGGGGGCACTGCAAGGACCAACTGCACAGACAGGCAGAGAAGGCTCAGTACCTGTAGGAAAGGAACTACTCCATTTCTAACTGTTGATTTCCCACCCATGAGTGTGGACAGCCCTCCTGACCCTGGAGTGCGAGGACTGCCTGGACAGAGTCTGCCCCTCTCCCTTGCCCTGCCAAAGGCTGAGGGTGTTCTGGGTATGGTCCTGAATGACACAGGCCTATCAGGCAGGCCCACCACAGCTGGCAGCTCTAACATGGGATGTCCCTCACCTGCGTCAGCTCCCCCAGTGAAGTCCTCATCATAGGACTCATCAGTGGAGTCCTCACCATCCACCGAAGACCATGCTCGGAGCTTGGCTTCTGCGATGGCAAACTGCTCAGCCACTCCTGTTGAGGGGACATAGAATTCATTAGTAGAGAAGGTGAGCTAAGACTAGGGTTCAGCTTGGAGAAAAAGAGACAGGAGTGTGGAAGGACTCCATCGCCAATGTGAGATCCAAGGAGTTGAGAGAAAGCAGCCCTGTGACAAATGTATCGCTAATTCCCTTTCTGCTACCCACCTGCTGCAAAGCGAGCCTCTTGTTCACCCTCGCTGAGGTCTGAATAGGAGGAAAAGGCCGATTCCAAGGCAGCAGGAGAGTCACTCGGCTTGCTCCATCCCTTCCACTCGATAAGGTGAGCCACTCGGCCCTGGGCCATGGCGGTAGGCTTGGTCACGTGGTCCTTCACCACCTGGGAAATACCTGGAGGTAAGGGAGAATGGTAAGGGCATGGGCCACGGAGCACCTGGACAGAGAAGTGGAAGGGTGGCAGCATTTAGGATCCACATATACCTTTGGGTGGGAGAAAGGGCTGGGATTCATTCCAGAAAGGGAGGAAGAGGGAGATCCCAGCAAGTGCTTACAGGAAATAGTCCCAAAGGGACTATTCCAAAGGGAGGAGAAAGGACAAAGTAGCCAGAGGCATGGAAGGGGGCTGCATACCATGCAGGGAGGATCTGGCCAGTGCAGCAATCTCCTGAATGGTTAGGGCTCTCCGGGACTTGGGCAGCATCGCGACTGTGTCTCCAACATTCACCTTGGGTGATACCATTAGAAGGTCAGTGTCCCTCTGACAGCAGTGATCTTCTCCCCAGCATGCCCATACCCCACACAAGGCACTGGGGGCAATGGGAGCTGGGAAGAGATACCAGGGCAGCACATATGTCAGTGGCTGCTGGGACACGTAAGAGGGTAAGAAGTTAGGACGAGCAAACTATGTCCTCCCTGGGAGCAGTGGAGATGCAGGCAGGCCCAGGAAGAGAACTGTAGCTAACCCTCCACCTTCCCAGACCCCAGAGGAGAAAGAGGCGGTTCAAAAAGTGAAGAACCCAGGAGAGGGACCTCTGAGGAGAGGGAAGAGGAGGGAGGGAGAGGGCTATGGCATCTAGGACTTCCTTAAGATCATCTCCCCTTTACCCGTCTCCTCTCCTTTCCTCTTCAGATCCACATTCCAGCTGTTCTTGGACAGCCTGCCAAAGCCACAAACTCGGCATGACCCAAATCAAACTCAACACCTTCTCCTCACATCTGGCCCTGCTTCCTGGGACATCCTTCCTTCCTCCACATCAGCGCATCATTCTCTTATCTCATTGTCTCCTATCTCATTCTCCTATCTCCTATCTGTTGTTAAGACCTAGTGATTCCACCCCCACTCTGCCTCTGATATGACCCTCATCGTTTCTACTCCTACTGCCACTAACCTTCGAGCCCTTCTGCCCCCTGCCCAGATTAGTACAAGTGGTATTTCCCCCAACCTCCCCCAATTCCATGCTATTCTCTCAGCCCACAATGGCGTGTGTGTGAACATTCCATCTCTTCCCCCCACGCTTGCCATGGCTGGCTGGCTCTTTCTCATCTTTCTGGTTTGGGCTGAAATATCACCTCCTCAGAGGAGCCTTCCTGGCCACCGCACCAGTGGCCATTCTCCCTCTGTAGTCTCTAACAAATTACTCTCCTCTACCAAGGTACCCCATTTGTGGCCCTTAATCACAGTGTGTAACTATGGTCTATTTGGAGTGTTTCCTGTTTCTTGTGGGTCTCCTCACTGGTGTTTAGCTCTCTGAGGAATTCAGTCTGTTTAGCTCTCTGAGGAATTCAGTCTGTTTTGGTCACCACTGTGCCCCAGTGTTTAGCATAGTGCCTAATACAGAGTCATCTCTCAAAATGCATAGGCTGAATGAATAAGGTAAGGTATAAATGTAATCAATTTTCCTGGAGTACAAGTGGTCACAGCATGTCCCTATTTAAAATCTTTTCTGGGCTTCCACACTGCCCGGTGCAGTTAGTGCAAGCCTCATAACCAGGCACTAAAGGACCCCACTCTGTGAGGCCCCTGCCTCCTTCCAGGTCTCCTTGGAATCCATCACTGATCTCCTCTGCCCAATAAAACCCCACTTCTCCACGTTCCCTGTTAGCAAGCAGCTCACCTGCCTGCAGGAAAAGGAACCCAGTTTCCTGTGGGCTAAGAATGCAATCCTAGGCCGGGCGCAGTGGCTCATGCCTGTAATCCTAGCACTCTGGGAGGCCGAGGCAGGTGGATCGCTCAAGGTCAGGAGTTCGAGACCAGCCTAAGCAAGAGCGAGACCCCGTCTCTACTAAAAAATAGAAAGATATGATCTGGACAACTAAAA
>RJWJ010006371.1:25900-62909 GCA_004363605.1 Indri indri | reverse complement strand
AAAAAATCCAAATGCTGGCATTGTCCAGAAAAATTTAACAGGTTTATTTATAATTGTTATAAAGTTGAACTGCTGAAACTTGTTCACTGCATTTGACTTGCATTAATGCTTCACATCCCCGCATTTATATTAAAAATTCACACACAAATGAAAATGGAAAAACTGCCAATACCTGATTTCTGACCCCTATTTTTCCACTCGAAATCATATACTTAGGTACCTTTTGACCCCATGGAAAAAAAAATATCTAACGTTCAGAACTACCAACAACAGGAAGAAGAGAATTTTTTTTTTTTTTTTGAGAATGAAATGTTTTCCCATCATAGTGGATTCTTAAGCACGTTCTCCACGTATGCGGCGTGCTAGCTGGATGTCTTTTGGCATAATTGTTACACGTTTGGCATGGATAGCACACAGATTGGTGTCTTCAAAAAGGCCAACCAGATAGGCCTCACTTGCCTCCTGCAAAGCACCAATAGCTGCGCTCTGGAAGCGCAGATCTGTTTTGAAGTCCTGAGCAATTTCTCGCACCAGACGCTGGAAAGGAAGTTTGCGAATCAGAAGTTCAGTGGACTTCTGATAACGTCTAATTTCGCGGAGTGCCACTGTACCAGGCCTGTAGCGATGAGGTTTCTTCACCCCTCCAGTAGAGGGCGCACTCTTGCGAGCGGCTTTTGTAGCCAGTTGCTTCCTGGGTGCTTTACCACCGGTCGATTTGCGGGCAGTCTGCTTTGTACGAGCCATGGTATAAAGACCTCCTTACTTACCCCCCTTCTCCTTCGGCTGGAGCTCGGTGAGCGAGAGGCGGCGCTGGCGTTTGAGAGCCCTCACTGAATTTTTTATGGTGTAGGCCGAATCTTTCTCCTGAATTCTTTATCTCAGTAAATAAAACACTACCCACTTATGCTCAGCCCAGAAACCCAGGCATCCTTGACTTTGTCATCTTCTCCATTCCCCGTAACCAATCTTTCTGATGCTATCTCCTTAACACCTTGCAAATACGTCTCATGCTTTCCTTCCTTATTGTCGGTATTGTAAGGCTGGTGGCGGGCACCCCTCCCCTCCCTAAAAAAAAAAAGAGAAGCCTACGAGACCCTCCCTAATACTGTAACAAAGAACTCTCCACTTTGCGTGCCAAAACTTGGCGCCGAAGAAAAACCCCCATCCACCAACTCTAAAACCTTTATAAGCCCGCTCAACACTTCTGGGCATGCGACTTCTCTGGCCCCCTCTCTCAGGACCAGTGAACCTCGCCCGGGAGCGCTCTTTTTCCCCTTTCCCCAATAAAGCCTCGTTGCTTGCCCTTTACACTCTGCTCATCTTTCTTTCTCTGGTGCCGAACATCCAAATACCTTACAGGTATTTCACTGAATTCAGCTATGTTATCATTTAGCTGGATTACTGCAACACATTCCCAATGGAATCCAATCCATTCCTCCATCAATCCATTCTTTAGACGTCAATCAAAATAATTTCTCTGAAATAAAACTAATCACATAATTCCTCTTTGCAAACTCGTTGAGTGGCTGAAAATAAATTTCATCTTCATTAGCATGGTTTATGAGGTCATTCATAATTTTGCTCCTTCTAAATTCTCTGGTTTTATCTTTTGCTCCTTAAATGTGCTCCAGCCATTCTTTATTACTCGTAGATTAGAGCATCCCTTTTCCTGCATTACCTGGAACAACTTCCTTATTTGCTTACCTGTCTAGCTCCCACTTTTGCTCCCACTCAGATGTCACTTTTTCTATTGAGAGTAGTCTATCTTAGTCTGTTTTCTGATGCTTGTAACAGACTAACTAAAACTGGGTAATTTATAAAGAAAAGGAATTTATTTCTTAGCTTGATGAAGGCTGAGAAGCCCAAGGTCGAGGGGTCACATCTGGTGAGAGCCTTCTTGCTGATGGGGACTCTCTGTAGAGTCCTAAGGTGGCACAGCAGGGTATCACATGGTGAGGGGGCTGAGTGTGCTTGCTCAGGTCTCTCTTCCTTTTCTTATAGAGTCCCCAATCCCATTCCCATGATAACCTATTATCACATTAATCCATAAATGAATCAATCCATTCATGAGGGCTTTCATCTCTTAAAGGTGCCACCTCTCAATATTACCACATTGGGGATTAAGTTTCAACATGAGTTTTGGAGGGGACAAATATTGAAACAATAGCAGAGCCCTTCACCAACAGCCTAGGAGTGGCGGGGGTGGGAGGGGAGGTTTGTCTATAATTACCCAAAGAACACCCAGCTTGATCTCATCTTAAAATCCTTTATATTGCACTAAAAATGCCTGTTAATCATCTGCTTTTCTTTAAGAATAAGCTCTTGAGTGTACAGGTCATTTTTTTTTTTTTCCGCTGTTGTATCTCTAGCAACTAGCACAGTATTTGACACATACGGTGCTCAATAAACACTTTCAAATGATTGAAGAAATAGCTACATTTATTAATAAAATTTTTAAGCTGATTTAATACATTTTAGTTATATCCACATAAGTATTTATGCAGACTGTGAATTGTTAATTTCTCAAGACATTCTTCTGAATTTCTTCTTTAGCCATTTTTTGTTTCTTCTAAGTGCACAATTTTTTACACTCAGAGAGAATTAAGAGCAAGACAATGAAACAAAAATCTAAAAGAAAAGCCAACTGGGAATAATTAATTTATCCCTATCAAGGCCTTATTTTGCACAAACACTTTTATGAATTAAAATTTTAGATAAGGAAGTTGCAAAATAAGGACATACCTAGCCAGAATAGCTATACTCAGGCCTTAGAGTTAAAGAGACCTACAGAACAAGATTTGAAATGTTGCTTCACCAGATACAACACTTGTGACTTTGGGTTAAAATACTTAACCTGTCTGATCTCCCCTCTCCCCTTTTTTTTTGGAAGATAGATAATATGTGGAAACATCTAACACTTTGCTGGCAAAAACATGCTGCTCAAAAAAATGGTTGCTTTTAGGCCTGGCGCAGTGGCTCATGACTGTAATCCTAGCACTCTGGGAGGCTGAGGTGGGCGGATTGTTTGAGCTCAGGAGTTCGAAACCAGCCTGAGCAAGAGCGAGACCCCATCTCTACTAAAAATAGAAAGAAATTAATCGGACAACTAAAAATATATAGAAAAAATTAGCCGGGCATGGTGGCACATTGTAGTCCCAGCTACTTGGGAGGCTGAGGCAGGAGGATTGCTTGAGCCCAGGAGTTTGAGGTTGCTGTGAGCTAGGATGACGCCACAGCACTCTAGCCCGGGCAACACAGTGAGACTCTCTCTCAAAAAAAAAAAAAAAAAAAAGGTTGCTTTTAAGATGGCATCTTAACCACAGAGCTAAATAGCTAAATACATTCATCTTGGATAGGATATGGAGTGATTGTGGGGTCAGAAATGTCCCTGGGGGCAGTGGTTCACATTAATGCAATGGTGTTCATTAGAATCTCACCACGAGAGATTTTGATTTATTTAGTGTGGGCGAGGGCATTTAGATTTCTGAAATATTGTCCAGGTGATTCCAATGTACAGCCAGTATTTAGAACCACTTCCTAAGGCTGTGCCTGTCAATCATTAAAGTACATATGAATCACCTGAGGACTTTGCTATATTGCAGGTTCTGCTTTAGTGGGTCAAAGGTGGAGCCTGAGAGTCTCCATTTCTAACAAGCTCAAAGGTGACAGTGATGTCTCTGGTTTCCTGACCACCCTTTGGGTATCATCCCATCTCCTGAACTTGGTTGGGGCTCAAAGGCACTGAGCAGTGTACATGGCCGGACTGTGGGAATGGATGTTTTGCATACGAGGCTCACTAAAGAGAAAAATCACCATGTCAGTAGAGCCCTGCCTGAATATGTGTATATCCAATATGCCTATTAAAGGCTGCCATCACCATCTAGGCTAAGGTAGGATCTTGCCCTGGCCTTGGAACTTCCACCCACATTTCTCAGCTGTAAGATCTTTTTTGAGAATTATATTCTTTTTTTCAGTCTTCATAACAATATTCTATTTTACCTGATTTGCTTAATAAAAAGAGAATTTCGCCTTACATGATTTGTTGCAGAATCCCTATCCCTTGAAATAACCCATCTTGGTGTAGACCCTTAAATTACGTGGTTGGACATCTGGCTATTTCCTCCTTGAGTAGAGTGTTATTGACTCTAAGTAAACCTAAACTTCAATTAACTCGAGTCATTATGCAAAACCATGTAAGATGTGCATATGATGGCATATTTTCTCCATTATTGTGAATTTAAAGTAAGCAAAGAATAAGGATGCATCAATTTGAGGTCTCTGGAGTATGCAATGGAATCCCAAATTACATCCCCTAAAGGGTTTGCCTCATTGTACCTTGGCAGCTTCAGTAAGGATGGACCTCTGTGAATTTTACAATAAGAAGACATAGTACCCAACACTTGACACTGGAGTGTTACCCTGCATATAAGATGAGATATTCAACTACAAATCCACTAAGAGAACATTACTGCTTAGGAGAGTAAAACTTTTTTCCTAGACTCAATAGGATGATTTTTATGTAACTCCTCCTGCTTGTGGACAGCGGCTACAAACATAGTCAAAATCATGTCAAAGGGAAATACTATGTGCATGCTATACAAATCTCTCCGGGGTAACTATATGATTATTTTGCCCCATGCTGCATGGAATTTAATACTTTGGAGTAAAATCTGGCCCCTGTGGAACGTGAGATCTTTGCTGGAAGTAAACTTACCAAGTGTAGATAATCTGTCCTCTGTCATAAGTGTAGAGTATAATGTAGCAGTCACCACCATAGAATTCACCATATGAGTCTTGGTCAATTGGGATCCTACCATTGCTTTCTACACGCCAAATCTGAAAGAAATGAAATATACATGCTAAATTAAAATTTTCTTGATCTAATGATACTTTTCATAAGCTTTAAATAATTTTTGGCTCAAATCTAACATTAAACAACTTTTAAATTATTTTTTAACTAGATTTCAAATTAAGCAAAGGAAATAAATTTTTATCAATTTGACAATTTGTTGACTTTTTAAGTGCTTTTATATTTCTTTTGCTTTCTCCATAGTATTTATTATAGCTCAGTTCTGAGCCTGTTGATTAATAAATATATATTATTTGATACATCAGTGAAAATAACCACTCCAGTGGAATAAAAAAGCTGCAATATTTAGCTCAGAAATATATTTCAACTTTATAGAAAAATGTTTTCATCAGTTGTGAAATAGTATTTTTTTTTTTCTTTTTCTTTGTGATTTAACACATGAGACTATTATTTTCCCAGGTGAGAATTGGTAGACTGTGACCAAATAATAACGATGTTGCAATGGAATGAATGTTCGAGTTCCCCCAAGATTCATGAAAATCCTAACCCCCAATTCATGATATTAGGAGATAGGGATTCTGGAAGGTAACAAGGTCATGAGGGTAGAGTCCTCATGATGGGATTAGTGGCCTGATATCAGAGACCTCTCAAGCTCCTTTTCCACCATGTGAGGACACAGTAAAAAGACAGCTGTCTATGAACCAAGAAGTGGACCGCCACCAAGCATGGAACCCATCAAAACCTTGATCTTGGACTTGCTAGCCTCCAGAACTGTGAGAAACAAATGTTTGTTGTTTAAGCCCCTAGTCTATGGGGTATTTCTTTCATAGCAGCCTGAACAGGCTAATGTAGATGCCAATAACATGACTTTTATTCTTTTTTTTTTTTTTTTTTTTTTTGAGACAGAGTCTCACTCTTTTGCCCAGGCTAGAGTGAGTGCCGTGGTGTCAGCCTAGCTCACAGCAACCTTAAACTACTGGGCTCAGGTGATCCTTCTGCCTCAGCCTCCCGAGTAGCTGGGACTACAGGCATGTGCCACCATGCCCTGCTAATTTTTTTTTCTATATATATTTTTAGTTGGCCGATTAATTTCTTTCTAATTTTAGTAGAGGCGGGGTCTCGCTCTTGCTCAGGCTGGTCTCAAACTCCTGAGCTCAAACAATCCACCCGCCTCAGCCTCCCAGAGTGCTAGGATTACAGGCGTGAGCCACTGCGCCCGGCCGACTTTTATTCTTAAAAGGTGCCATCCAGGCATAAGATTGAAAACAAACACCAAGGGATAAAAGCAGACAGAACCACATTTATTCTATCTCATCATCTTCATTACAGATTAAAGACTCCCTAAGTTGCAGAGAGGAGAATTGTAGATGAAACAGGAGACTAACAAATGAGTGAGAGGCTGCTAGGCACTGTGTGTGCACGCCTGTGCACACACACACCTCCTCCTTCCTGGGTCCTGGGAAGAGGCAGGGCACATCCTTTGTTTTGAAATCTGGGAGGAGCCCATGGAGAGCAGCAGTGCAGTGCTGTCAGACAGATGCCTTTCTACACCATTCCAGTGAGTGGAGGAGAAATGGCAGTGTGGCCTCCTTACACCTAAGAGCCTAGGAAGAGCCCCCAAATTTCAGCAGCCCTAGGGTGGCACAGGAGGACTTCTCAGAGATGCTGTGGTCTGAGATGGGGATTGCAGCTGGGACATAGCCACTGCTGGGAGCCAAGCCTGCCACGAGAGCCCTCTGGCTGTGTCGTCTGTGCTGAGCTCCAGAAATGATGTCAGAGCAGAAGCCAGACCCACACCTGGAAGTTTATAATCCCTCCCACAACAGCCATGAGGGACATTTGTGACCTTCTCCTCTGGCATGTCCTACTCCCCAACCTCTGTGCACGTTAGAATCACACTCATGTCTTTGAAAAGAGGAAAAATTATTTCCCAAATTTCTTGACCATATACTTTGGTCTAAGCATTGTGCTAAGACCTGAAACTATAGAGATAAACTGTTTAATTCTTGTCCTCAAGGGACGGATGAGAGAAACATGTAGGTAAAGGAACAATTCTGTGGTACTTATATGATAAATTCTGTGAAAAATATCACTATGGGTTGAGCACAGAGAAGGAAAGCCTTCTCAGAAGGGGTGTGGCTTGTGATTTAACTGAGTTGCCAAGGAAGTGTGGGAACATTAGCCAGATGGCAGAGGGGAAGAGTCGTGAAGCTGAGAGGAGGGCAAGGGTCAAATCATGGAAGGCCTTGCTGGCCCAGGGGAAGATGGATGTTTTCGGGAAAGCTATGGGAGCCATCAAAATATTTTAAAATGGAGAGTGGCATCATCCAGTTCTCATTAAGTTAGACAATTCAAGAGTGGATTGAGTATGACTTAGGGAGAATGATTATGGGATATTTAGCAATGTCTGCCTAAAAGGGAATAATCAACAAACTCAATTCCAATGCTCTAAAAATACCTGTGTTTTTAGCACATACTCATGACCAATTTGCTTTCACGAATTCCCCCAATGTGTGGGGGAAGGAAAAACTGACAGTGGATGGTGCAGTTGGAGCGGCACACCCTTAATGGACAATCCCAAACATGGACTTTTCCAGAGAAAGAACAGTTCTCCATCAGGTAACAAAATGGCTGGGTTCCACGTCAGGTCTCCAAGACGATTAATAGGTGATCTTCCACAAATCTAACTTTTTGGGCTCTCAACATAGACATTGGTAAAATGGGGATGAAGGTCAGATAGCACATCTTCCAGCTTTAAATTCTGTGTTAGTATATAGTCTTGGACCACCTTTATTACTAAGCAAAATCCACGTTTTAAAATGTTTGTAGTTTCCTGAAGTTATTTTAATATTTCTACATAAACTGGCTTAAATGGGCTTGATAAAAACAAAATGGAAACAGGTAAATACCTCCACTTTGCCAGAACCATCATCCACCATATTGTGTTGGGCTGCCATCTGCGGAGAACTATGTAATTTTGAAACATCAAATGGAATTTGTTTTATTTGAGCCACTTTCTCTGCAACATAGACCTTTCCAAAGCCATCACTTTGATCTTTATCTTTCCAGTCCTTAAAGAACTGTTTGAAGATTGGTGTTTCACCTCCTTCTGGAAGAACTTGAATCTGAAATTTAAAATAATGATAATAATAAACAGAAAAATAAGAGATTGAGGGAAAAATATGAATCTAATGGTGGAGAAAGTACCAAGGAAATGAAAAGATTATAATGGTTTCTGTGATTACAGATGTAAAACTTAGAAGCCATGAAGCCAAAATAATACAACCATGATTTTCCTCAAAGCTAAAGTAATTGCCGCTGAATTTGAATGTTTGAAATAAAAATAAAGTTCTTTCATATCTTACCACCGCAGTCAAATAAGTCTGTCTTTCTACATTAAGTTCACAAGAGATCTGTGACCCGGAAGAAATTATCTCATTGTGTCAGGACATAAAAATGAAGAGAGTAGATGAGGCTGAGAGATTCAGAAAAGAAAAGAGTAATTAGCCGGTGTCTAAGTTGATCTTGATGAAGACAAATATTATCTGGGTCTGCACAACTTGCTCTAAGGCATAACCGATAAGTGCTCTTAGTTAATTCAACTGTAGTTTATTATCTTGAATGAAAGACTGTGGAGGAAGTGAATGGGAGGGCGGCCCTATGGAAGGCCTGATCTCCAGTTTCTGCAAAATTCTATCCTCCACACAGGTAAAGTACTAGGGACATGGGACATAAAATTGTACACACTCAAGTGGAGAATGAGTACATATATGTGACTTCATATACGTAAACCAGTTTTTTCATGAGTTTTGTGGAGATGTCATGAGCTCCCGTGCTTTAAAGCTTTTTCTAGCCATTTCATTTTCACACATACTTGGGTATTGGTGGGATAATTCATTTGCTGTAGGAATTCTTCAGCCGTTTTCATTGCAGCCTTCCTCTCCTGGGCATTAGCATTTTTACCTAAAATACAACGTAAATTAAAAAGACAGAACTTCAGAGAGGGAAGACATTATATGATTAAGGAATACTTGTGCACAAAAATAAACATAATTACAACTTAATGTAAATAAAGTCAGGAAAAAATAGCAAAAATTTCTCAGTATATTAAATATATTTAACGATGCAATAATGAATGCTATTTATAAAAAAAAAAATTCTGTTTATATTTCCCGAGTGCTTTTTTAAACTCAATAATTCCTGGTAAATGATGTTGGTAGGAGGAAAACAACTGCATTTTATGGGACACATTTAAAGATCAGTTCTTAAAAGTTAGGTTTTTAAAAAAAAAAATCAGAAGAATTATTTTCTTTACTCTTCTGAGGAAATATCTACAAATCTGAAATGCAGCAACAATGTCAATGGCATTATTTTACCTTTCCATACGAAAATTTGTTTTGCAGCACCGTGGTCCAAAATAAAGCATTCTTCAGAAAGCAGCATTGCCATGGTGAAGGGGTTTTCTTCAGCCACCACAGTCACTGTCATGGAGCCGCTTGCATCTGAAACCTAATAGAAAAACCATGAGCTCCATGGTTTCGTTTTGGGATGATAAAGATGTTCCAAAATTAGATTATGGTTGCACAACTCTTTAAATGTAGTAAAACCATTACACTGTATTCTTTAAATGTGTAAACTTTCTGGTATGTAAATCATACCTCGATAAAGCTAGTTTCACAAATTAAAAAAAATCCACAAGTCCAAAATTATACCTTAAGAGGTTTTTTTATAAGTCTTTTGGAGTAAAAGAACTACAAACAAAAAGTTAAGTTTTAACACTGTGCTTAAAACATCAGAAGATAACAGTTATAATAATAATGGCTAAGGTTTATTGAGATGCTCATACGTACTAAGCACCATATGATGAACTTTACATGATTATTATTTTTTTTAATTGTAGAGGAATCTTTCCAAGTAAGTAATAATGTTACACTCATTGTATATACACAAAAAGCTAAAGTTTAAACATTCTTTCGGTCAACGTTCCCTGAGTGTCTACTATATGCCAGGCACTGTGTAAAGAAAGGTGCTGATATATTACAATTCCTGTGTAAAGATTTTGTCAATATAGGTCCTGCAATTTAAGTACACTTTATATAAATTACCAAAGTAAATTTCTTCTGTCACGTTTGGAAATGACTACAGAACATTTTTTTTTTAATTTGTAAGTCTTAGAAAATTGAAAGTGATAGTGTGCAGGTTAGAATTCACTGGTTTTCAGTGTCCAGCTTGTAGGCTACAATGTAATTACCTGGACACTTGTTAAATATGCAGATTCCAGGGCCCTCCCTAGATCAGTGGTGGGGATTTGCAGCAAGAGGGTGGAGTTTGAATTCCGTAGTTTTAGAAAGTGCCCCAGGTGATCCTGCTTCCCAGTCTTGTCTGGCAACCCCAAATTATTTTCCAATGGACTTACTGCTTTAGATGTGCGCAATACATTATAGTTCCACTAGAGGAAGCCATGAGTCAGTATTAACATCTTCCCACTTAAAAATATTTCTTTATACTGCTGTCTAAGAGGGAGAATAGTTTTGACTGATGATATAACATAAACATTGTCAGTATTTAGTAGAAATGGTAACCCTATTTCCCTTCACCATCTAGAAATAAAAGAATCCATTTCTCCGCTATGAAAAGGAAGTTACGACGCACAAGTTAGTAGCTTGATCTTCATCTAAAATCACAGAGTTTCTCAACTAGAAAGACTCTCGAAGAGCTGCACATATAATTTTTTCCTCTTACAGATAAGAAAACTACAAAATTCTGCAAGGAGATTAAGATCTGCTCCAAATCACATGCAAACAAAATTGCCAGGGGAGGGAACACTTGAAGAATCCCATTTTAGCAGTCTCCTTAACTGGTAAGTCTTGTGGCTTTCATTACCCTCACGAGCAATAAAATCATAAAATTATATAGTTGGAAGGAACCTGAGTAATCATCTGATATAATCTCTTTTTGTTCAGGTAAGAAAACTAAGACCTAGAATGATAATATCTTGCCCAAGGCCACAGAGCCAGTCATCTGCCAGAGAGCTGACACAGCACTAGGTCTGCCAGTGCTCAGGACAGGGCTGTTTTTATGCCATTTCCTTCTAGCTGTTTGATTTGATAGCTTTGCCCACCTGTAATAAAGAAAGCCTTCATTATAGCTAAATAGGATGTTTTAAATACGGTGAAGATTTTATAATCTGATCAAGATTATAAAAGAAATTATATAAGAAATTAATGAGGCTAGATGATTTAAAAAATTATATGAAAAAGCTTACAAAATATTTTACTCTATAAAAGAAACATTTTATTGAATGCCATATATCAAAATATATTGTTGCAAACTGGTACAGCAACAATATATAATTTCATGTAAGTCATAGCAATAAATTCATTTATTTGTTGTTTTGAATAAAAATAACAAAAAGTAATAAAAAGAATAATTTTAATAAATATACAAGGGCAAAGAACTGATTCTATCTACACATTTCTCTTGGAAGGCAAGGAGGAGAGTTATCAATTGTAGCAAAGAGAGTCTTTCCTGAAACAGGCCTCCCTAACTACATCCAGTCCAGCAGAAACAACAGAACTCATTAGCAGTGAACTCACCATGTAAAGTTTAGCCATTTTCCTGTTACTTATGTCTGCTACTATGTCATCTTCATCGTCTTCATCCCGAATCTCTGGCTTTTTCCCTAAAGCCTGGAAAACGGTGAACAACGGATGAAAGATAAAGATTTCTCATTAAAGGATGCAGAGTTTAAAAACTAGTAAACCATCTTACATTTATAAAGACATCGATTTTGAAATATTTGCAATTAAAATTATCAGGCTCAAACATTTCTCTTCAATTCATACAATGTAGGCCTTTTCCCATGGGTCAAATCAATCAATGGCATTAAGTAAACAAGCACTGAGTTTGCTGGTGATGTGAATTTCAAAGAAAGTAAAATCCCAAATTTGAAAGTCTAGGTGTCCATATTATTGAAAACTAGCTGGAACTAATTAAAATATGAGTTCAAAGTTCAGTTCTGCAGCAGAATTGCTTCCATGACTTCTGATTCTAGAAATAATCTATAGGTTTTATTAATTTATTATTATAAAGACTTGATCAAAGTTACTATTTGAGGGTAAAATACTACTATCATCATTGACATATTATGGGATAGATAAAATGCAAGTTCTTGATGATCATCTTCATGCTTTGTTTCCTGCTATATCCTTGGCACTTAGAACAGCTCTTGAGACATAGTACATGCTCAATAAGTATTCGTCAAATGAATGAATAAACATATTTATATATTCTTTGCATATGCGATGCAATCCAAAAGTTCAAGTAAAATGTTTGGTAGAAAATACATTTGAATCTGTTCTTATTTCTTTATGTTAAAATCACAACAAATATGTCTATAAGCACTTTAATTCTTTAAATTAATTGATACAAATACCATAGAATGTTAAAGTCAGGAATAAAATATAAACTTACTCTAAATAATGTGATTTTTATTATATTATAGATATGAATTCATATAAATTTCATTATAGAGATAAAGTTTAGAAAATGCAAAGAGGTGTTCGTTTAGTTCCAAAAATATTTAATAGACAACAAATTCCTTGTGTAATGTGTTATATACTCAGTATTCCTTATAATATATTGCACAAAAATATATACTGCTAGATATTGCACAACAACAAAAATGTATATAAAACTTGCATAAGTACAAGTACAATCTCTGGTTTAGATATGCACCAGAGAACTTACCTCTTCTGGGAATACGCCCATCTTTTTGTTCACAGTGCGATCAATAAAATGTTTTAAATACTGTGCATGCTAAATGATGGTAATATAGTTTTTCTTTTTTGTTAAAAGTAGGATCAAGCCTAAAATTAACAAACTTGCAAACAAAAGCTTTTTTTTTTACATTTTTTAAAAACATTTTTACTTTGGTAGAAGTATATATAGCTTATAAGAGCTGTCAAAGGTCTCCTCATATACCCTTTTCTAATTCTACTCCAATCAAGACAGTAGTTTGGAATAAACAGTTTGGGTTTAGGTCATATCTAATTGTGGGAAATCTCTCAGCAGGCCAACTGAGTCTGGGATTTGGGGCATGCTCTAACTTTTAATTTTCAGATAACAATTCCTATATTAGCCAGGTATCTTAATTGGCTTCTCAAAGGACTGTGGCATAGTTGAAAATTGAACCCAAAGGACTTACTGAAAACAGGCTTAACTTCAGAGGTAGGGGAATGCTGTATATTGTCTGGTATCTCTAAGGGTTATTTTAAAATTCAGTTCAACAACTAAGCATTTACCAAATACCTCACTGGGATATGTAAACCGGTTTCCAACCACCTTGCCCAAGCATTAAATACTTTACATCTTGCCTAGAAAAAGCAAAATAATTAAAAATATTCACTCTATTAACTATGCCATACATTTTGATCTTTGATGAAATAAACTGTAAATACAGCTTTTAGGATCATGCCTAAATTTAAAACATTTTTATTTTAGCATTTTATCATTGGACCACATGATTAGTATTTAGCTCATGTAATGCTTCGTATGTGAAATAACATATATTTTGACAATTTAAAGACGTAAGAAAACAGAGAAGCCTTATTTGAGGGTGTTCCACAAAAATTTCATCTATTGCTCTAGCCAAAACCTGTCACTCAAGCTTGGAATTCCTCTTTCATTTATTTCCTTAAGTTTTCATTTAAAAGCATCACTGTCATCTAATGTGCTACACACTGAACTTACTACCTACAAAACTAGCCATTTTCAATTCTCTATTTGTGTCAGTGTACCTCTATTCTCTTTACATAGACTTAAAATCATGTGGTCAGTTTTGAATACTTCCTTTCCTCCACTTTGAATCTCCTACCTACTTAGTCTTTAAATTCTATTTTTTATGATAATGGTTAGAGAGTCACTGACTCCTTTACTCATCAGACCTTAGTGAAGGCCCTCATCTCTCTTGTCATGGGTTATAGCTACTCCTGTCAATTCCATCCTGCCTTCAGTTTCACCTCATCTTTTTATCCTAAAAATGATTCTGTTCATTGGCCGGAAGGCCCCTTATTTCACATTACTCTTGTGTTTTAAGAACATGACTCTAGATCAAGGAAATCCTGCCATTTGCAACAATGTGGATGAACCTGTAGGACATTATGCTAAGTGAAATAAGCCAGACACAGAAAGACAAATACTGCCTGACTTCACTAGTATGTGGAATCCAAAACAGTCCAACTCGTAGAAACAGAGAGTTCTAGAATGATGGTTACGAGAGAATGGGGAGTAGGGAAATGGGGAAGTGTTGGTGAAAGGGTACAAACACACTTTCAGTTATAAAATGAATATGTTCTAGAGACTTAATGTACAGCATACTAGCTATAGTTATTAATAACATGTATCCTTGAAGTTTGCTAGGAGAGTAGATCTTAAATATTCATACACACACACACACACACACACACACACACACACAATGTGAGGTGATGCATGTTAATTAGGTTGATTGTGGAAATCACTTCACAATTTAAACACTTATCAAAATGTCACATTTATACTTATGTATGTACAATTTTGTTTGTCAATCATACCTTAAAAAACCTGAAAAAAATTTAAAGATAAGAAATTATATCTTATATCTGCATGCAACATCTGGGTAATTTGATAAAATGCAGATTCTGAACTGCCAGCTATTGTCAATAAACAGGTCTAGGTTGAGGCCCAGGAATCTGCAATCCAGATTATTCTGAATTGCCTGCTTATCATACAGAACCAAAACGTCTCTGGATGTGATCTGCCCTGCATTATTTTTTGGTATACTCTACCTAGCACCTTTCTCTAATTAGAATGACATTCTCGGTGTCTCCTGTGGGAACCATGCTTATTCCCTCCCCTAGGCTTCACCTAATGTTGGGTGTAACTTCTATCTAGGTTGACTGGGTGTGGCAGAAGCAAAACTGAGCCTTATTCTTTAGTTGGTTCAGCTAATTATAATTAATACAGTAATAGCACTTGTTGACATCTACCATGATATGGATACAATATGAAATGACATGTTTGGTCAGTGACTTGATGGAAATGTTTAGCAATGTAAGACACTACTCCCAGTACACTAAAGAGGTTGGACATTTGTGAAAATATAACTTCACTCTCTGCCTAAATAGATCTTTTCTGCTGCTCACTCTCTGCTGTCAACAGAAGTTCGATTCAGAATAAATCAGAAGAAATTTATATTAATAGAGCAATTTATATTAAACAATTCTAGTTTCGGATTCACAATCTCCTAGCTTCAGAATTTCTAGGTTCTCATGACCTGTGTCAAGACTACCCTTGGTGGGGTTTTTTTCCCCTACACAACCCAGGGTGACTTTTTCTTTTAAAACTTAAGCATACCTATGTGGAAATTAATTTTTTAAGAGAGAACCAGGCAGTTAAAAAAAATTCCCGTATCTTCTTAATTCTTAGTTTCCACAGCATGTGCATCTGTTTTTATTTGTTTATTTATTTTTTACCTTTTAGCCAACTCCACTGAGTTTGGATATGAAATTCCAACATTGACACTCGCTCATTCTCAAGATGGGCTTTCCCTCCTTTTACAGAAAAGTCAAGGTATTTTTGGCCACTTCAGACTAAGTATTTCAAGTGTATCATAGGAAAAGGACAATAATACGTGACCTGGAGGACAATACATAAATCAAAGTTCTAGAGCACTTTTGATGAAAATGTTCCATGTTGGTGCCAAGTCCTAAAGGCTTTTAATGTCAAGGGTCTTATGTGCTTTCTGTGAGAACTCTTGAGAGGTGGGCAGGATCAGTATCATGATTATGTCAGCTTGATAGATTAACAAAACGAGGTTGAGAGAAGTTAGGAGTTTTGCTTCGATCCATAGCTCATAAATACTAAGCCAAGATGTACATCCCAGGCCTTCTAACTCCTACTTCAGTATTCTTCATATATAAAATGAGGCATTCTATTCTTCTTACCTTAATCATTTTAGGGTCGATGGCTCTGCTTCTATTTTCACTATAAACAGAGTAAGCTCTCAGGTTCCAAGAGAGAACATTACTCAGTAATTCAATATCTAATCTCCTTTCCCTAACTGAAAAACAATCAGTAAGTTACAAGCATATGGAGCATAAAAATAAACTGTAAAGGTTAAGTGAATCCTTGCTGTTACAGCGTGTTTACTTGCTGCAAGGCATTGTATGCCTTAGGTGAGACAAATATTTGATAATAGGGAAGATCCACTGAGATACCAAAAGGCAGGGAATTCCGAGGAAAGCTGTGGTCTCCTTTAGCCAGCTCCACCTAATCTGGATGTGAGAGTCCAACATTTACTCTGCTGCTCTCTCTCAGTGATGGGCTTCCTTGCCTCTAAAATAGCTTTATCCTTTTCCTGATAAACTAAATAAAGGGTAATTTAGTATATTAAATAGTGGCTAAAAGTTTTTTTTTCTTCCTTTCTTTTTTTTTTTTGAGACAGTCTCGCTCCGTTGTCTTGGCTAGAGTGAGTGCCGTGGCATTAGCCTAGCTCACAGCAACCTCAAACTCCTGGGCTCAAGTGATCCTACTGCCTCAGCCTCCCGAGAAGCTGGGACTACAGGCATGCGCCACCGTGCCCGGCTAATTTTTTCTATATATTTTTAGTTGTTCAGATAATTTCTTTCTATTTTTTTTAGTAGAGATGGGGTCTCGCTCTTGCTCAGGCTGGTCTCGAACTCCTGACCTCAAACAACCCGCCCGCCTTGGCCTCCCAGAGTGCTAGGATTACAGGCGTGAGCCACCGCGCCCGGCCTGGCTAAAAGTTTTTTAGGGAAGAGAAAGCAAGCATGTAATACACACATCCGAATAAAAGGACAAAGTGAATTGGGTGTCTGCAAGAGGTTTAGTTAGTTAATTATCTAGAGCAGTGCTATCCCATAGAATTTTCTGCAATGATAAAATATTCTGTATCTGTCCAACACAGTTGTCACTAGCCATCTGCAGCTACCGAGCACCTGCCATGTGACTAGTGTGACTGAGTAACTGAATTTTATGTTTTTTTTAATTTAAATTAATTTAAATTTAAACTTAAATAGTCACATATGTCTTGAGGATGCCAAATGGCCAGTGCAGCTCTCGAGGACTCAGGGAATGCTGTGGTCTTGGGGAACTTATCATGGTGCAGGACTGATCTTCAGGACTACTGTAACATCAACATATCAGAGGTTTCATGCAGAAGGTCCAACTCACAAGGAAGTTAACTCGTAAGTTGCTATAATATGGAAAGTTAACTTACACGTTACTATAACATGGAAATCCAGTTCATAAATTATTAAAATACATAAGCCAGAATGCCAGTTTACTTAATTACAGCAATTGTTTTCACTGGCTGCATATTAGAACCATCTGGGCAGATATAAAAAAGAATGCCAAAGTCTGAATCTAGTCTCTAGAGATTCTGATTTATTCATGCCGATTGAAGCCCAAGCATTGTATATTTTAAAAGCCCTCTGGGCCTGGTCTGGTGATATGATTCAAGCACTCGGCTAGCCTGGTTCATCCATCTCGGCCACCAGGACAGGTCTGCCAGGCATTTCTGAGGTTCACATTAGTTTCCCAGGATATACCTCCCTGGACAAATTATCAGGATCTGCTGGTCTGGAAGCCCCTGGGGCAAATCTCAGGTAAAGATTTTAGGCCATCTGCTTTTTCTGGGGATCACCATTTTTTTTTCCCATAAGACCTCAGACCCACTTTGGACATTTATGCTGATCAGTGCTTGACTGGACACTGCCAACGTTTGCCTTTGGGGTTCCTAATTTCTGTGCATCTCCCCTCGTGTCTTTGACACATCTCTTCACTTGGCAGGATCAGGAAGCCTGACTTGGATGGAGTCTAAAAGGCTCTACGATTTGTTTCCACATTTAAAATGATATAATTTTTATCACTCAATTATTATGATGATTAAGTGAAATAGTGTATGTGAAGTGATTGTTACTATTACCAACACACAGTTGGAACGCAACAAATGTTAGATCCTGCACCCTGGTCAAAGCATTATTCTCTCTCTTTTGTACGATCCTACACATCTCTGCTCTAATTCTTCACACAGTGATTTCACTGTTGGAGTTCTTGCCACTCACCTCCTCATGGACTTACACTTTCTTGTTATTTGTTTATGTCTTGATTTAATGATTTTATTAAAGCAGTATGTGTCTTTATAGTGTACCCTTGTCAAAGTCTTATATTTTAGATTTATAACTGTTAGATTAATAGATTTATAACTACAAATTGAATATATCCCTCTCCAAGCAACACCTAAAGAATAGTCTTCTATGCAATCAGTAAGAAAATAGCTGACAATGCCAAGAAGGACTAGGACAGAATAGAACTTCCTTTCTTTGAAGTTTTTCCACAGTTATGGTGTGTATGAATTAGCAGCAGGGTTTCACGTTACTATTCCAACAATATTGGACCATTTGAAACAAATTAGCAAGGTAAAGAAGCTGGATAGATGGGTACCACATGAATTAACCAAGCATCAGAAGAGAAATCATCTCAAAGCTTGCCTTTCTTTGCTGTCATGACATAAAGGCAAATAATTTCTACACCATATTGTTATGTGTGATGAAAATGGATTCTTTTTGACAACTGCAAGCATTCAGCACAATGGTTGGGTAAAGATGAAGTGCTGAACCACAGTCCAAAACTGAATATTCATCCAAAAAAGCCAATTCGCGTGTAGGTTGAGATGGATTTGCTTCCACCACAGCTTTCAGCTCATCATTATCCACCTTGGTCTCAGGTCACCCACATGGCTCATTTTCAAGATTAAAATCACCAGAACGGAACTTCTCAAACCATTAGTGTACTGTGCATTCATTAGCCACATCCTTCCCAATCACTTTGTTGATATTTTGAGCTGTTTGCACAGCATTGGTTCCATGACAGAACTCATATTCAAAAATAACACGAATTTTTGATTTATCCATGGTTTCACAAAAATTGCTCTAAAGAAATTTGAAAGATAATCACAAGCCAAACCATGCATTTGAAAGAATGAGGATGTACCTTCACAATACAAACAACAACTATTGGTTTCCACTGGGCAATATACTGTATTTACATGAACAAACCATGCTTTCCTTATAAAGTCACTTTAAAATTCCTTTTATAATATATATTTATATTTTTCAAAATAATGTAACTGTAAAGCCATGATGATGTAAATTTTTAAAAATAATGTAACTGTAAAGACGAGAAATGTCAAAGTGAAATGTTAGATATATCAACTGTCAGACTTAGTACTTAAGGAAATCAGACATTCCATAGTTAATAACCTAATAACACAAGGAATAATAAATGTATCCGCTTCACAGAAGTGTTGTAAGAATTACATTAGCTCATCCTATAAAGCCATAGAAGAGTGTCAGTCATATATGATCATACGGTATACACTGAATATTTGTCATGGTGGTGGTAGTGGTGATCTCCTTTGCAGCAAATAAAATCTATTTCTTAGATTATGTAATTCCTGTGTTAATAATAAGAAACACTTGTATGACATGAAGAATAATTTAGCAAAAAGATTAAGCACTGGTTAGGCACAGTGGCTCACGCCTGTAATCCTAGCACTCTGGGAGGCTGAGGTGGGTGTATCGCTCAAGGTCAGGAGTTCGAGACCAGTCTGAGTAAGAGCGAGACCCCGTCTCTACTAAAACATAGAAAGAAATGATCTGGACAACTAAAAATATATATATATATAAATTAGCCAGGCATGGTGGCGCATGCCTGTAGTCCCAGCTACTTGGGAGGCTGAGGCAGAAGGATCGTTTGAGCCCAGGAGTTAGAGGTTGCTGTGAGCTAGGCTAACGCCACGGCACTCACTCTAGCCAGGGCAACAGAGTGAGACTCTGTCTCAAAAAAAAAAAAAAAGAAAGAAAAAAAAGATTAAGCACTGAACAGAAAATTCAGCCTACCAGTGAGCCATTTGCCTTTACTTTTGTAGAACACAACAAGATGAGAGAAATTATGCCACCACCTAGCAATGGACAATGAATATGTCGATTCAATTGTAGCACATCTGCTGCTTGCTTCAAAACAGTTTTTAATCAACACATTTGTCTTGTCCACGTGAACTTTATCAGATATTAAAATTTATTTTCAATAGTGGCTTGCTTTTTAGTTTATTTATTACAATAAAGCATTAATGCTTAATTTCTCAGTTATACGTGGTATAGGACTTCATTTACCACTATACTTGACAGATTCTGTTTGTTTGTATACAGATATTAACATATTTTGTTTTTAGCAGTATGTTAGTACCTTTTTCATGATTAGTAGAATATTATGGGATATCCCAAACTGAGAATTTCCTATTGGTTTCCACTGGGCAGTATACTGTATTTACGTGAACAAACCATGCTTTCCTTATAAAGTCACTTTAAAATTCCTTTTATAATATATATTTATATTTTTCAAAATAATGTAACTGTAAAGTCGTGATGAATTAGATACCTTTGCAAACATAATAGCAATTCTAATAACAATAACACTGATTTGCATGAGTACTTTCAATATAACCCAATCAATTCCAACACACTGTGATTCTTGGCTCTGGAAAAACAGTATTTAGAAGCACAATCCAGATGGCTTCTGTTTTAGGAGTTCTTTCCAATATATGAGCATATTTCCTCATGATATTAAACAAATAATATTAATAATTATAAAATAAATACTAAGCAAATGTGAGTTGCTGAATCTTGAAGACTTAACCTTTTAATGTCTAGGCGTGGCTAATTCTTAGCACAAGATCTAAGAGGAAACTAATATAAAATTAACATTATTTATTACATATTCTTAAAAAGCTAACTTACAAAATGAATGCAAGGAAATATGAATCATTGAATCAGAGATCTGTCCCTTTGATATCTGAGTTTGGCTAATTCTTAGCACAAGGAATAAGAAGAAATTGACCTAAAATTACTGAACAAAATAGAGTCTTTTACTGTTAGTCTTTTATTATTTGCTATCACTGTTATTATAATAAGAAGAGCACTTAAACAAAAGAGAGAAACCTCCTAGTCTAATGTTTATATTAGTTTATCAATTCAAATATACACTTTGTGGAGCAAAGATACATCTCCCTCCCCTGTACTGCTCATTCAGTCCATTTATCTGACTTGGAACTACATTTTCCTGTTTACATTTCCTATCAAAGTTCCCTCACTTCAGCTACAAGCTAAAGGCAAAATTACGTCATTCAGAAATAATTGCCAAGTGGTATTAATTTTCACTGATTATATAAAAGTGTATAAGTGGTATCTTATCTGTAAGGTCACAAGTCTTCATTTTGAACTTTGGTTTGACAAAGAGGAAGACTATTTGAAATATCATCACTTTATTGCAGCATATGGTGAACTATGCTGTTGCTATATGCATTTCTTATCTTTCTTCATAATATTTCAACTTTTCCCCACTGAATGAATTGATGATGAACAAATGGGTGTCTGAACTAAGTACCAAAAATCCAAATAACAAATTCAATAAATTAAATGACAACAAATGAATAATACCTTGAACAGTGCCTGGCAAATAGTAAGCCATCAATAAATGTTGGACATAAATAGCTATAGCAACTATAGCATTTCTAGAAAGCACCATTGCAATCTTGTGGCAGACACTACTTGTCACTATACTTCTTTGGATTTCAGGTGTGTACTAAGTATCATCACCATAAAGCAAGATGGAGAAAAATGATTTAATTACAATGCAACAGAAGGAAGAAAGAGAAAGATTCCTATTTGCTGGTATCTCTGATACTTCATCTCTCTTCTACATGAAATGTAGCCTCAGGATTAATCTAGACAGAGTGAAAATATTTTGGATCCCTTTAACTTAAAAATCTTTGAATGGTAAACCCATAAATACATCTCCTCTTAGCTCCGTATAGCTCTCAGAATAATGTTATTTCAATTAAACAACAAATACTGATGAGCATCTCCTATGCTACATGTACAAGGGATTCCAAAATATGTAAGACACTGTTCAATTTCCTGAGAACTTACAAAAAGTCTCAGGAAAACACACAAAGAGAAGTGTACTTCTCTGACAAAGCTTTTTCTATTGTCTCAATATTAAAGTGCTTATTGTGTCTATTGACCAAATTGATAACCTCAGGCAACTCAAATTACCTCCTTACAAAGTACAGAGTTTTGGCTAACAATGAGATAAATGAGAGGATAACAGAAAATTGTTTAACACGTGATTTTTTTGCCTGGGTATCACAAATCCAGAACACAACCTCAGATCTTACATTTAAGGAGCTCAAAACACCCACACTTGTTCCCCAATGCTAAGAAGTGATGCAATTTTTATTCTTATTTATACACTTTTTCTGTAAAGCTTTTGGCCCTTTAGAAAACACTATATACATTGTTCCAAAATGGTGGCAAGGGAGATTGTCCCAATAGCTCCCCATTTTCGATTATTAGTACCTCTTTGGTTCATTCGATACTATCCTAAAAAGATAAATGGAGAATGACTTGTCTAGACAAAGATCATGCCCCAGAAATAAAGCTCCTCCCACTTTCTGTAGTATCATTTTCAACTTAATCATGTCTGGTTTAAATATACAATTATATTTTAGTTAAAAGATTAAAACATGAGCCCATGTAAATCCAGTATACTTGGGATTACGCTATGAAACAAACATTTCCACAGAGGAACTTTAAAGAATGTTGTCAAAATTCTAAATTTCCAAATTCCAGTTTGATTTCTTTCTTAATCTCTTGCTTTGCATGCTGAAATGTACAAATGTTCCAATGCTTAAATTTTTAACATTTCAAAATCACTCCAATTTCTGTACATTTACATTGTGTAAGGTCTTCAGAAGCATTAGCAATGTGTACAGCCTTTTGATGTTAAGTTCAAGGGAAGAATAAGACAAATACATTGGGTGATTTCAATGATAAAGCACTACATCTGTGTAGTTCCTTGGAGTTCATGGAGCACATTCACTTTTAACCCAGAGCAGTGAGCAGTGGTGGCCTCAACAGTTCCAAAAGAGGGCAGGACTTGGGCTGTGAGCAACAGCCAACCAAAGTGGCTGAGGCCAGTGGGTAGCAGTGTAATGTGTTAGCCTGCGAGAAAAGAATTGGACTTTTGGCTGGGCACAGTGGCTCATGCCTGTAATCCTAGCACTCTGGGAGCCCAAGACAGGAGGATCACTTCAGGTCAGGAGTTCGAGACCAGCCTGATCAAGAGTAAGACCTGTCTCTACTAAAAATAGAAAAAATTAACCCAGCGTGGTGGTGTACGCCTATAGTCATAGCCTGTAGTCATAGCTACTTGGGAGGCTGAGGCAGGAGGATCACTTGAACCCAGGAGTTTGAGGTTGATGTGAGCTGGGCTGACGCCATGGTACTCTAGCCTGGGTGACAGAGCGAGACTCTGTCTCAAAAAAAAAGAAAAAAATTGGACTGGACTTCTGTGGTTCCTGGATCCTAAATGAGGAGGTGACCTGATCTGAGAAGGAGGTCAGGTAACATGCGTTTTTATTCACAGAAGGAAAAATTTTAGACACCAGCTACATATTTTTTACTATGCTCAATGCCTTCTTTTGGAGTATATACTGTCTGCTTAATATGTGGGACAGTATTGCACTAAATATAAATAAGCTGAAAACTTTGTTAATGTTTTCCAAGAGATTAGTTGTAACCATCAGCTGATGAAAGACTAGCAGAATATATGAATTTTCTTTTTTAAATGCCAGCTGCTCACCTATATAAATGTAGGTCTTAAAACTTATTTTAACCAATAGTATGACTTTATTCATATCTTCATCAACACTATCACGTAAAACACGGATATTTTTAAAGCAATACTATCGTCTAGGAAACAAGAAAATAAATATACTGGGTTTCTAGTACCATGTATTTCACAGTTAATTGTCTTGATTATCCAATTATTAATGAGCAATGGGTTAGAACTGTGAGGGCTTCACAAATATAAAAGCAGTGCCTGTTCCCAAGGAACTTAAGTAGCATTGATAAGATAAATTTTATTTGGCAAAATACTTTAGGGAAAAATGACTAAAATTTTCTCATTGTCTAAATAGATTTCATATAGTACATCTCTAAAAGAGAATTTAAGAACTATTTTCACTACTCAACTCTAGTTTTTACTAAGATGCCCAGATCAGCACATCATAAATATCCAATCAACTTGCCAAGAGAATGACAATAAATTCTTTTCAAGTTGTCACTTATGACTTATAAAAACAAGAGGAACACAATTCCTTTATTGGAAGATTTTTCCAGAGGCTAATCTAGCCTATATGTTAATATTATATAGTCTAAAATATTATTTTTACCCTGAGAATTCTTCCAACGAATGGTGGCATTATTCGGAGCATTCTCTCTGGCCTTTCAGGACCCCCTCACGATTTATTCCGACTCTTTCTGACTGTTTTCCAGTGCACGCTTATTTCTGCAATCACGCAATAAAATAGGCAGTCTTTAAACTTTCTTGAGAACCAACCAGTGCTCAATAAACTTATTAACAGAGACATAATTTGATATGCCAATTTTATTTTTTTGTCTGGAACCCAAAACAATGATTGCATATATGACTTTCCAGGAAGCCTTACCGTTGTTTTTATAAAAGCAAGAAACCTAACAGTTTGGCAACATAGCATCAGCTTACAATCCCCCTGCAGTATTTTCACCGCCAATATTCTGTCACTAGCATTTAGAATGATTACAAACAACAGATTTCATTCAACTATATTAAAAAAGTTTTCCCAGATTAAAAAATTGGTTATGTTTTATTATTATTTCAAACAACTTGCTCCTTCTTCATTCTCTATTTCACATCCCCCACGTGCTGTCTTTTTAAAAATGAAAACCTATAAAACAGATGGACAAATTATTTTTTCCTCAGGAGATTTTTTTAGTTTTCCTCCTAATGTTTAGAGAATGATTCGAGTCAATGAATAAAGTTTAGGACCTTAGGGTTAGTGAGATATTTAATTTTCCTTCACATTAATGCATTATTTAAAATATGAAAAGAAGACCGTGAAAAAAAGCTTTCCATAATTTATGTGCAGCCTTTCATGTAAGTATGTTTGCAGTGAAGAGAAAACAAGCACAGACTAAAAATGTGACCTCAGTTACAGACTTTGGTTATTTCCACATACAGGATTATTTTCATATTTAGGCATATAAGCTTTTAAAAGTGCTAAAGATACAAAAAAGAGGGGGACCACACATCCTGTTTTCCCAGACAACAGTCTTGCTAATGCCTCTTGTCTCTGCATCGTAAATGCTTTGGTTTGGAGGATAAATTTGTGGTCACCCTAGAGATAAGCCATAATAAAATTGTGTGAAAATAGCGTGATCTATAAAGAGCTGAAATATCTCAAACTAAAGATCAATTTTTCAAACAACTCTCAGGAAAATTACTTTTCAATTTTCAGTGTTGAGCACTTTAATGGGTTAGAGAGACAAGTTCCAAAAATTCAGCATTGAATACAGAGTAATGATAATGGGATCAATTACCTGATTGTAAAGCTCTTGATTTCAAGCCATTACTGACTTTCACATAGACACTTCAAAGTTTCTGAAGTTATGTAATTTGAAAAGGTCTCCATTAAAAATGAATCACTTAAAAAGTCAAATTTAAAAGACATTTTGAAAAATTTTTAGATTTTTAGACTTCTCTAGTAAAATCAGCTGTTGTATTCAAGTCTCACAAAAAGAAATGACATTCATTATTTTAAACAAGGAGACTGTGTGCGTGTGTGTCTGTATGTATGTATGAGAGTATGCTATGGACCACTTCAGGCCACTTCTAAAGCCTATTGGACCCCTTATGGGAAAAGTATTTTTAAATGCATAAAACAAAATGCGAAGTATTACAATGGAAACCAATTATACTGGAATACAACTATCAAAATATATTTTAAAAAAACATTTGATAAAGTAATATATGAACTTCTTCCCTAACTCATTAGATAATATTATTAAGTAGCAGATCTAATAACTGTGATAATTATGAAGTAGAGATGATCATAAAGGATAGTTTGAGGTTATCTACAATAACCATAATGTGATCTGGAAAGTTACAGGTACTGCCCATGCTACCCTTGTTTGTTGATTATATTCACAATTGGAGGAAATGTCACATTTTTGATACGAGATTAGTGAAAATAAAGTCGTAATTTTCCCCAACCAAGTTCATGACCCTGTTGACTTCTATCGTTATAGTTACAGCACTAAGAGAAAGCCTAGAAGTCAAGCTAGTCTATTACAGGTACATACTTAATTCATCAAATAACTACTCACCCTGTTATCAGGCTACAAAACATTTACAGAAACAAAAAGTCCACTGAATGCCTCATCTTCTTATCTAAGGAAGGTTGTCACTGATAATTTATTTTAGTTCATGAGAACTGTCAAATATAATACAACACAGACACTGAATGTATTGAATGGAAATAAAGTAGATGCTTTGCAGGACTTTTAAAAAACTAATTATGAAAAGTCCCTGAAATACAGACATGA
This sequence comes from Indri indri, assembly GCA_004363605.1. Lineage (NCBI taxonomy): Eukaryota > Metazoa > Chordata > Mammalia > Primates > Indriidae > Indri > Indri indri. Next base: position 36,551 of record RJWJ010006371.1, on the reverse strand, counting down.
CATTCTTCTACCTTAAGCATTATGTCACTTTATTACTAACATTTTAAAACCAGTTATATTTTTGCACGTTTTTTTTCATATTTGCATTTTCTTACTTTAACAGTATAGTGTATTGACAGTTTATACTTTCTTTTTCAGAACCTTGAATGAAATCCAATAAGCAAGGACACCAAATGTGTACATGCACAACTAAGCCCCTCAGTCACCACAGAAGCTTCACTTCTTAGAATACACTGTCAAATGATTGTGGCTTCACTTCCCAGAATGGACTACAAGTGTCAAATGAGCGGTAATTAAACACAGCTACTGCCTAAGAGATAACACAGAATCACAGCACATCAGAACTTAAAGGGACCAGAGAAGCCACTTTGTCTGCCCCTCACTTTACGAATGAGGAAGTTAAGGGACTTGCCCCAGACCTAGGGCGACCTTGGAAAAGCATGAATGACCTCTGATAGTTAAAGTAACACTCTCTCCACCACTCCATCCACCAAGGGCGAGTCCTGTTCTTAGGTCTGCTTCTATCTGAGTAATGCTATTGAGCAAGCAGTTACAGTCAACTAGAAATATATCTCGTTTATAGATTTTTGCTTCCAACAATATGCCAAGTTAGAAGATTTAAATGGTTGATCGCATCTCTCTAACAAAGACCTTGAAAGAATATTAAAAGATCAAAACTTTGTTTTGAATAGTTTACAAAGTCTAATTTATTAGCAATGTTATTCTGACTATTGAAAATCCAATACAATCATCCCTGATTTTATTTTACTTTTATAAATGGCCTTTTTGTCTGATTATAAGGTGAATAATGCATGTCCATTATAAAAATTTGAAAATACAGGACAAATGACGAAGAAAATAACAAGCAGCTACATCCCAAAAGTCAAAGATAATATTGATACTATATCAGCATATACCAGATGTATATGTATGTGAATATATAGTTATATACACATGAACTTATATATTAAGATGTACATTAAGATAATATTGTACATAAAATTTTATATCCTGCCTTTTCTCTTAGTATTATACCATGAGCATTTTTCCCACCGAATTAAAATCATTTCCAAAACATCATTAATATAAAAGTTTGCATTTGGAGATTATTAACATAATAAAGTTTAAAGACATTACAATCTATAAAATTATCTCATTATGTAATTTCTGATCACTGGATTTTTAGGTTATCACTGGATCATGCAACTACTTCATTATATTGCTCTAAATCAAAAATATTAAAAATATGTTTATAAGACTGTAGAAAGATTTAAATGCAAACGACTAAACTCACTGGAGAAAAAATGCATAATATCCTAGGAAATCAGAGAAATGAAACTCAAAGAGATAACCTTGCCATTAATAAATGCAGAAGGTTCAAAAAGGTATTATACTAATACATTTTGACAGCACTTTGTAGAATCATGAGGGAACACGGTGCTGGTACAAAGAAGTAGCAATTGGTACAAACATTTAATGCTTGGCATACCAGAGGAATTCAATAAATATTTGTTGAATAAATAAATGAGAATTGATTTGTCAACACATATCAACACATCTGAATATTATTATGCTCTTGGTCTAATAATCTTACTTAAGGTATACAATTAGGTAGTCACTTTCTTAAAAGGGAAAATTTGGTCACAACTAAATGTCTAAGATTAGCATACTGGTTAAGTAATGATATAGTTCTCTAGAGCCAGGGATACTTAATTTTCACATTAATTTAAGCCATTAAAATAATCATAAGTCTCTTGCCTGTAATTCTTAGCTTAAAATGATTAAAACATTTTAAATATTGGTGTGTTTAATCTCTTGATGTAAGATTTTATTTCATTCTTTTAATGAAATACAGGTTGAGCATCCCTAATCTGAAAATTCAAAATCTGAAATGATATAAGATCTGAAACTTTGTGAGTACTGGCATGATGCCACAAGTGGAAAATTTCACACATAAGCACTTAACACAATCTTTGTTCATGTACAAAATTATTTTTAAAATATTGTATAAAATTATCTTCAGGCAATGCATATAAGGTGTCTATGAACCATAAATGAATTTCTTGTCTAGACTTGAGTCCCATCCCCAAGATATCTCATTATGTATATCCAAATATTCCAAAACTTGAAAAAATCCCAAATCTGAAACACTCTGGTCTTGAGCATTTCGGATAAAGGATACTCAACCTTCAATTGTTAATTTTAAAATTGAAGAAAACCACTGTGTTTAAAAAAAAATGTTAAGAAGCCCAGAAAAATGAACTTTTATCTTCCTTCCAAAACACATTCTTACACTCTGGGAGGCCGAGACGGGCGGATCGTTCCGACCTCAGGAGTTCGAGACCAGCCTGAGCAAGAGCGAGACCCCGTCTCTACCAAAAAAATAGAAAGAAATTAATTGGACAGCTAAAGATATATAGAGAAAAAATTAGCCGGGTATGGTGGCGCATGCCTGTAGTTCAAGCTACTCGGGAGGCTGAGACAGTAGGATTGCTCGAGCCCAGGAGTTTGAGGTTACTGTGAGCTAGGCTGACGCCACGGCACTCGCCCCAGGCAAGAGAGTGAGACTCTGTCTCAAAAAAAAAAAAAAAAAAATACATTCTTATAGTCAATCTCAAAAGTTTTACTCATACATTTGTCCTCAGAAGACAGGATCAGATCTTCCTTTGATAGTCATACCAATGGCAAGATAAACAAACAGTCAGGACTTTGTCTTTTCCTAGCTCCATGATTTATACAATTCCGATCTTTCCTTTTACTTCATCTTAGAGTAGGCCCAGTATTAAAAAATTTGTTGAAACTCTCTCTCTTTCTCCCCACCACCACCACACACACACACACACACACACACACACACACACACACACGACTTGGAGTTGTAACCCTTTAACAAACAAGTCCCAATGTCCCAATACCGTTATAAGCTCTGATGGTTCACTTCCTTCTTCCACCACGATTAGTTGAGATCTTCCTTTCCTTTCATTATCCCGAATGCCAATGGCTACCTGGCTTGCCTTCAGACGTTCATATTTGTTGCATGAGGAACCACACCATTGATAAATTTCCTAAAAGAAAAAGACAGATCTTTTGACCCCAGGAATACGTCGAGGACATTCAGGCTTGGTGTAATACTCATTGTGATTAATTAGAAAAAAACAAAAAGGTATAAAAGAGAAAAGTAAAATGACCTATTGGTGAGGTATATATGATTGTATATATAATTATACCTCATTCTGCATCCTGTTGCTTTCAGTTAGCATTACAAAGTAAGCATTTTTTAAACATGGAAAATAGAAATACATATCTTGCCATTTTTTGTATATAAGTCTACTAATTATAATTATGAATATAAACTTATATGGTAATTTAAATTCAAAATAATAGATTCACCATATTTCAGAAAGGTAGTCAAGAATCTGTTATAGTAATATATTCTTCATGATCATAAAAATTGATATAATACTTTTGTAAAGCTACTTATTTTTTTAAATTGACAAGCACAAATTCTATATAGTTATTGTACATAACACAATGTTTTGATATATGTATACATTGTGGAATGACTAAATCAAGACAATTAACATACATTAAGCAATTCAACAATTTTTATCAAGATCCATAAAAAGAGTTAAAACTTTTGACCCAGTAATATCATTACTTTATTTTAATAAACTATTCATAAAGAGAAGAAAAAGCCCACATGCATAAGGATTTTCACTGCTATGTGATTAGTGATGCATTGCAAAGGCACTAAATCTTCAACAACAGAATAATAGTTATATAAACTATGATACATGGAAACCCTTGGATACTTAACTATTAAAATTATACTTTAACATAGAAACAGAAAAATAGAAACAGAACAGTTTGATATATTGTAAAGTAGAAATTATATTAGCTGCCATTTAGATTAAAATACCGTATATTTTACATTTGAGCACAGTGTCCTGGCGGTATACAGATACAAATGAAAAATTATAAGAAAATATCATTTCCTCCATTAAATGGTCTAACAAAAGAAAGAAAGAGAAGTTTAAAGGTGCCCAGCCTGGTGGGGGTGAGGGAATTGGCATTATCACACTCTATTTGAGGGGTATAAACTGACAGAAGCTTTTTGTGAGGGCAGTTTGACAACATATCAAAAAATTAAATATGTGTTTAATATCAGGAAATTCCATTTCTAGAAATCTATATTAGAGAAATATTCAAACATGGGACACAAAAACAAAGAAACAGAACAAAACAAATGCCCATCAATAAGGGGATGGCTATATAAATATTGTTACTATAGACCCCTTTTCAGTGGTTATAGATTTGGAAAAATGTTTAAATACTGATGTAGAAAATTACTGCAGGTATATCATCAAGAATACAATGTAGACAGAGAATAATATAATTACATTTAAGTATTAATAGAAACAAAAATACAAGCTTTGTCTTTGTGTTTGCAGAAAAATGATATTTAAAGATACAGTTTTAACAGGTTCAGAGGGTGTGTATATATAGAAAGCCTTCAATGTTTACTGCATGTAAGTCAGTGTTTTTTCCTTTTGTTTTTATGTCACATATATTTATTAGGTGCCTATTATGCTGGGGATACAGAGATGAATAAGAGAAAACTAGCAGGCAGAGACCGACAGGTAGACAATTTTGACTATATCTGCACTACACTTGATTTTCACAACATATTTCCACACACATCTCATTTAGTAAACCTTGGAGAGTTGGTTAGCATAGTAGTTAAGTGTGAGGAAGACAGACCTCAGCTGCTACTTTCTGGGTATTTGACAGTATGTTTGCAATTTTTAAAAAGAGCAAATAAATTAATAACAGCAAAATAAAAGGGCACCAAAACATCCAGAGAAATGGACTCTTTTCTTGGATTATAAGACATTCCCAGTCCAGAATCATTTCTTCATTCAAAAACAGTGCCTAAAATGGGTAGGCTCTCTTATAGGGACTGAGGGCACCGTTTGGAACAATGTAGGCTTGTAACAGTCTCTCTGACTCCCCACCTTACCAAGGTCCTGATGACCTAATCCATTGTCCTCTTTAAGAATAAAATATACCTTTTAGGAATTCAAACCTTTATAAAAATAAAATAAAAAGGATTTTGCCTTGCAATCCTTTTCACTCAAGAATCCGATGTAGGGAGGAGCCAAGATGGCGGACGAGAAAAGCTGCCAGTCAGAATGTCTCTGCAAAAAAGACAAATTTTAGAAGAAAGAGAAAAAAATAAACCAGCAGAGAAACATAGATCAGGTGAGGGTTGGAAGGAAGGGTGCCTGAAACTACAGGAGACTCCACGGGAAGAAGTTGCGGAGGAGAACTGGAAGGAGAAAGGTCCCGAGAGGCTTGGAGACCAGCGACAAGGGTAGGTGGAGCAGTTAACTTTCCCCTCCCTTGCATCTTGGACTGCTGGTGGGCTCCTGAGAGGTTGGAGAGACCTGCCGACACCAGCCCAGAGACGGCTGCCACCAGTGAGCAGTGGCCTCTTGCGGACATGGCGCCAGGTTCCCAGCCCCCTCAGGGCACCTCCCCGGGCACAGACCCGAGCCTATCGGCAGATGCCATATTGCTCCATTCTCTCCTTCCTCCTCCCTACCTGAGGGTGCCCAGAGAGACAATTTAACCATCACACAGAGGCATCTGCAGGGAACAGGGCCTTTCCTTTTGGGGCTGTACAGCAGACTGAGGGGTACTCAGACTGCGAGCTCCCTGCCCACCAGCCCTGCAAGGTACTGCTTGCCTGGGGACTCCAGGAGAGCGGGGCAAATCCCGAGGTGGAATGAAATAGATCCAGCTTGGGCACCCTGTAGGTGATTCAAGACCAGCACCCCTCCCCCTGGTAGGGTCAGGGATTGATCTCCAGGGCCCAGGGGACAGCCCCTGCAGACCAGATGCTGTACACCCAGGTGAGGATCGCACTGCCCCAGGGCACAGAAGAGAGATCTGTGAAAGAGCCTACTGAGGAGTGTGTGCCTTCAGGGGCAGATCAGAGTGCCTGAGCGGCAGCCCTCCTCCCAAAAGAAGGCTGTGCACCCAGCTCAGGCTGCGATCCTGGGTACGGAACCTCCCGGTCCAGGTCACAGCCAGGGGAGATCCATCGGCCTGAGGTCCCGCTTGCTGGCAGAGGCCTGGGAGAGGCCACGGAGAGAGGGAGAGTGGAGGGGAGTGAGACCTGCTCCAGAGTGTGGGTCTTGGACAGCCCCACCTCTCAAGCCCAGACTTTCAGCTGAGTGGAGCCATTTCAGCCCCTCCCAACAGCTTTGCACAGAAGCAAAGAACAGATCTTTGACCCCTGCTAACAGCAGTTGTGGAGCCTGAGGGCAGGCTTACCCAACCCAGCCCCACCCAGACTCACTCCCGGTCCAGCCCCCACTGAGGTGCAGAATTAGGACACACTTGGAAGTCCCAGGGCCCCACCCACCAACTGAGGCATGAGAGGGCCTCTGTAGAGGAACAAGAGCCAGCTATAGGACCCAAAAACAGCACTGCAGCTCATTTCTCCCAGCAAGTGCCACCTACTGACAGGCAGGTCATCCTGCACAACCTTTTACTGCATCTACTGATTCATCATAAAGGGTGTGGTCGAATCTCACCCACAAACACCACCTACTGGCTCAGAGACTAAACAGGGCATGTCATTATCCAAATGAAAATCTAAAGGCAAGAAGGAACAACTGATCCAGATGGGAAGGAACCAGAAAAAGAACTCTGGAAGAACGAAGACTCAAACGGAAAGCACATCCCCAAAGAGGAACAACAGCTCCCCAGCAATGGACATTAACCAAACTCAGAACACTAAAATGACAGCAGAAGAATTTCAAACATGAATTGTAAGAAAACTGAATGATATGCAAGAAAAAATGGATGACCAACACAAAGAAACCACACACAAAAAAAATCCAGGACTTGGAAGAAAAATTCACTAAAGAAATTGAAATATTAAAAAAAAATCAAATTGATCTCCTGGAAATGAAGGACTTATTCAGGGAACTACAAAACACCATGGAAAGCCTCAAGAACAGAGTAGATCAAACAGAAGAAAGAATCTCAGAGATTGAAGACGACTCCTTCCAATTAAATAAGTCAGTCACAGAGATCGAGCAGAAAATTAAGAGAAAAGAAATAAGCTAACAAGAAATATGGGATTATGTGAAAAAAACTGAACCTGAGGGTGATAGGGGTTCTGGAAGGTGAAGAAGAAAATATTCAAGGGCTGGATAAGCTATTTGAAGAATTAATAGAGGAGAAATTCCCAGGCATTGCTAAAAATCTAGATATACACATACAAGAAGCTCAATGGACCCCAGGAAGATTCAATGCAAATAGGAAGACACTACGTCATGCAGTCATCATATTGACCAAAATATCCACTAAAGAGGCCCTTCTAAGAGCTGTAAGGAGAAAGAGACAAGTAACATACAAAGGAAACCCCATCAGAATAATTCCAGATTTCTCAACTGAAACCCTCCAAGCAAGAAGAGACTGGGGCCCCATTCTCACTCTTCTGAAATAGAATAATGCCCAGCCTAGAATCTTGTACCCTGCAAAACTAACTTTCATATGTGAAGGAGAAATAATGACATTCTCAGATAAACAAAGACTGAGGGACTTCACCAAGACAAGACCAGCTATCCAAGAAGTACTCAAAACAGAATTATACAAGGATCAGCACAATAAACATTCTCGAATGTGAAACCACTCAAAAGTTAAAGATCAAAGGCTAGATTCCACAATGGCTCAAGAGAGAAAACAAAGCAACAAAATGCAACCCAACAGAATGAACAGTAATTCACCCCACTTATCGGTTCTCTCAATAAATGTGAATGGCTTGAACTTCCCTCTCAAGAGACACAGGCTGGCTGAATGGATAAAAAAAAAAAAAAACAAGCCAAGCATCTGCTGTCTCCAGGAAATGCATCTAACCTGCAAGGATGCATTTAGACTCAAGGTAAAGGGGTGGAAATCAATATTTCAAGCAAATGGAAGCCAAAAGAAGGCTGGTGTGGCAGTTTTGATCTCAGATAACTTAGTTTTTAAATCAACAAAAGTAATGAAAGACAAAGGGGGTCACTATATAATAGTGAAGGGTACAGTTCAACAAGAAGAGATAACAATTCTAAATATGTATGCACCCAACTTAGGTGCACCCAGATTCATAAAGCAAACTCTACTTGATCTAAACAAATTGATAGACAGCAACACCATAATAGTCAGAGACTTCAGTACCCCACTGACAGCACAGGACAGATCCTCCAAACAGAAAATCAATAAAGAAATAATGGACTTAAACAAAACTCTAGAACAAATGGGCCTGACTGACATTTACAGGACATTCTACCCAAAAACCACTGAATACACGTTCTTCTCATCAGCTCATGGGACATTCTCTAAGATTGACCATATTCTAGGACACAAAGCATGTCTCAAAAAATTAAAAAAAATAGAAATCATACCATGCATCTTCGCAGATCACAGTGGAATAAAAACAGAAATCAACCCCAACAGAAACTCTCATCTCTACACAAAGTCATGGAAATTAAACAACCTTCTGCTGAATGATTCCTTCATAAACAAGGAAGTAAAGATGGAAATCAAAAGATTCTTTGAACTACATCACAAAGGTGACACAAGTTATCAAAATCTGTGAGACACGGCCAAAGCAGTCCTGAGAGGAAAGTTTATTTCCATAAATGCCTGTATCCAAAAGTCAAAAAGATCACAAATAGACAACCTAATGAATCAACTCAAAGAACTGGAAAAAGAAGAACAGACCAACTCCAAACCCAGGAGAAGAAGGGAAATTAATAAGATCAAATCAGAACTAAATGAAATTGACAATAGGGAAACTATACGGAAGATTAATTAAACAAAAAGGTGGTTCTTTGAAAAAATAAACAAAATTGATGTGCCTTTAGCTAAACTAATGAAAAACAGAAAAGAAAAATCCCTGATAAGCTCCATCAGGAACAAAAAAGGAGGAGTTATAACTGATGCCATGGAGTTTCAAGATATAATTTATGAATATTACAAAAACCTTTATGCACACAAACTGGAAAATGTGGAGGAAATGGACCAATTTTTAGAAACACACAGCCTCCCCAGGCTCAACCAGGAAGAAATAGAATTCCTGAACAGACCAATATCAAGGACTGAAATTGAAATAGCAATAAAAAACATTCCAAAAAAGAAAAATCCTGGACTAGACGGTTTCACACCCAAATTTTACCACACCTACAAAGAAGAACTGGTGCCCATCCTGCAGAAATTATTCCACAACATCAAGAAGGATGGATTCCTCCCCAACACATTGTATGAAGCCAACATAACCCTGATACCAAAACCAGGAAAGGACGCATCAAAAAAAGAAAACTACAGACCAATATCCCTTATGAATATAGATGCAAAAATTCTCAACAAAATTCTAGCTAACTGAATCCAGGTGCTTATTAAGAAAATAATCCATCATGACCAAGTGGGCTTCATTCCAGAGATGCAGGGATGGTTCAACATACTCAAATCTATAAATGTAATTCGCCACATAAACAGAAGCAAAAACAAAAACCATATGATTCTCTCAATAGACGCAGAAAAAGCATTTGACAAAATTCAACACCCTTTTATGATAAGAATGCTTAACAAAATAGGCATAGATGGGCTTACCTAAAAATGATACAAGCCATTTATGACAAACCCACAGCCAACATCATACTGAATGGGGAAAAATTGAAAGCATTCCCACTTAGAACTGGAACCAGACAAGGTTGTCCACTGTTTCCACTTCTATTCAACATAGTGCTGGAAGTCCTGGCCACAGCAATCAGGCAAGAGAGTGGAATTAAAGGCATACGAATGGGAACAGAAGAGATCAAACTGTCACTATTTGCCGATGACATGATATTATATCTAGAAAACCCCAAGGATTCAACCAAGAGGCTCCTGGAATTGATAAATGAATTCAGTAAAGTCTCAGGATATAAAATAAAAACACACAAATCAGAGGCTTTCATATATGTCAATAGCAGTCATACCAAGAACCCAATCAAAGACTCATTTCCCTTCACAATAGCAACAAAGAAAATAAAGTATCTAGAAATATATTTAACTAGGCAGGTAAAAGACCTCTATGGGGAGAACTATGAAACATTGGGGAAGGAAATAGCAGAGGATGTAAACAGGTGGAAAACCATACTATGCTCGTGGGTCGGCAGAATCAACATTGTTAAAATGTCTATACTACCCAAAGTGATCTACAGATTCAATGCAATCCCTATTAAAATACCAACGTCATTCTTCACAGATGTAGAAAAATTAATTTTATGCTTCATATGGAACCAGAGAAGACCCCGCATAGCAAAAACAATTCTAGGCAATAAAAACAAAATGGGAAGTATCAACTTACCAGACTTCAAACTTTACTATAAGGCTGTAGTAATCAAAACAGCTTGGTACTGGCACAAAAATAGAGCCATTGACCAGTGGAACAGAACTGAGAACCCAGACATAAAACCATCCTCATATAGCCACCTAATCTTTGACAAAGCAGACAAAAACATACACTGGGGAAAAGAATCCTTATTCAATAAATGGTGCTGGGAAAACTGGATAGCCACATGTAGAAGACTGAACCAGGATCCACACCTTT
>RJWJ010006371.1:0-25800 GCA_004363605.1 Indri indri | reverse complement strand
GTAACAAGAGTTATACCTAAGGAGTGAAACTATTACAATTCTAGAGGAAGATGTTGGAAATACTCTTCTAGACATTGGCCTAGGGAAAGAATTTATGAAGAAGACCCCAAAGGCAATCACAGCAACAACCAAAATAAATAAATGGGACCTGATCAAATTAAAAAGCTTCTGCACAGCCAAAGAAACTGTCACAAGAGCAAACAGACAACCTATAGAATGGGAGAAAATTTTTGCATGCTACAAATCCGATAAAGGGCTGAGCTGATAACTAGAATCTACTTAGAACTCAGGAAAATCAACAAGAAAAAATCAAACAACCCTACCAAAAAGTGGGCAAAGGACATGAACAGAAACTGTTCAAAAGAAGACAGAATAATGGACAAAATCTATGAAAAAATGCTCAACATCTCTAATCATCAGGGAAATGCAAATCAAAACCACAATGAGATATCGCTTATCTCCAGTGAGACTGGCCTTTATCAAAAAGTCCCAAAACAATAAATGTTGGCGTGGATGCAGAGAGATAGGAACACTCATACACTGGTGGTGGGACTGCAAACTAGTGCAACCTCTGTGGAAAGCAATATGGAGATACCTTAAAGAGATACAAGTAGAAGTGCCATTGGATCCAGCAATCCCATGACTGGGCATCTACCCAAAAGAACAAATGATACTTTATAAGAAAGACACTTGCACCCGAATGTTTATAGCAGCACAATTCACAATTGCAAAGATGTGGAAAAAACCCAAGTGTCCATCAGTACATGAGTGGATTCATAAAATGTGGTATATGTATACCGTGGAGTACTATTCAGCTTTAAGAAACAATGGTGACATAGCACCTCTTGTATACTCCTGGATAGAGCTGGAATGCATTCTACTAAGTGAAGTATCCCAAGAATGGAAAGACAAGCACCACATGTACTCACCATCAAATTGGTATTAACTGATCAACACTTAAGTGCACATATAAGAATAACATCTATTGGACGTTGGGCAGGGGGGAGGGGGGAGAAGGGGACGGGTATTTGCATATGCAAAGAGTGCAATGCACACCGTCCGAGGGATGGACACACTTGAAACTCAGACTTCAGGGGGAGGGGGGGCAAGGGCAACATATGTAATCTAAACATCTGTACCCCCACAATATGCTGAAATAAAAAAAAAAAAGAATCCGATGTAGTTATTCAATATGGTCAAGGGGTGTTTCTTTTCTATCCCTAAAAGAAGAGTACACTTCTATTGCTTCCTCTCTAACTTCTTTTCTGCATCTGGGCATTGGAATATGAGACTCACATGTAGAGGACATTTGCATAGTATGCCAGGGTTAATAGTTACATAAAGGGAAAACAAACGGTTCCCAATAATTAGCCAACTCTTAATCACTGAGCATTAAAATCAGTGAAGTAGGAAGGTGATTTTTAAAAATACAGAGATGTGAGCCCTACCCTTAGGAACTCTCAGGTGTGTTCTGGGCAGCTGTGTTTATTAAAAGCTCCCTAGGAGATCCTAGCATTCAGCCAGTGTGTGCCAGGTGTGATGTAGCCTGAGCACATCACACCTGGCATGAACAGCAGGAATCTGTAATATCTAATTATCCAGTGCAGCTCAGCAGGCTATTCTGCTGAGTACAGCCTAGGGACTTAGCTCAGATTCTTTTCCCTGCCTTATTCCATGGTATTTTGCAAATGATTCTTTTCTCAGCAGATCTGTGAAAGCAAACTTCTAATAATTACATTTTACATTATAGTGAAAGATAGGAAGTAGATCAGAAGTTAGCTTTCTAGAATTTTTCAAACTTATTAGCAATTTTCACAACTGACTTACTCTGTATTTATATAATCATTTAACAGATGTTTATGTTCTCATTACCTTAGTTGTATAAATGACCTCACATTTACTTCAAAGAGATTATATAAAATCCTGCTGTTATTAGCATTTGTAAAACATAGGTGCTTCCTAAAATGTGTTTTAAAGCGAACTTGAAGACGATAATTTCACAAACATAATTATTATTTAACATAGAATTTTGCAATATTTTATGGATCCCAGACTATTTTCTATGGTATTACTTCGGGTGGGAGTTTTTATGTGCATATCAATTCACCAGTACATTTAGTTGTATGAAGTATTTCTCACCATTGCTTAGAGACTGCGGTTCCTACCTTTAAAATAGTAAAAACATATTCAGGAAATATTCATAAAAATAACAAATCTTTTAAAAGTGAAGTTTTCTTTTTGAACTAAAATAAGGCTAAATCACTAAAGAAAGTGTTACAAAAAACTTCTTAGCATGAAATGAACGATTTGTGTCATGCTCTACTCTTGCTATTTTCGCCTTCTATTGAGCCACCATTTACATACAAATGACATATTTTCCTATTGACTATGGTCAATTCAAATGAGAAACATAATAAAATCACGACTTTGTAACTTGCTAAGAGCCAGAATTATAATTGCTTAGAGTCATTATTAATTAAAACACTGTTTTCATTCAATCTAATTCATTTTCTATGTTCATTTAAATGGTGACAGCAGCACATTAAAACTTTCTTTAAAAGTTTAAACAGAATTTTAGCCATTCATTAAATCTGAACATTTATATTCTACCATGTGTGGATGATGTGTTTAGGACATCTCATTTTAACAGAGCTCCACTGTGCTGAAATAAGTATGTGTAGTACTATTAATAAACTGTACTGCCCAACACTCACTCTATTCAGAGGTATTTGGTTAAGACTATTTCACCACTCTATGAACAGGGAAACTTTGTATTCAATTGGCACCATGCTTGACAAAACTCTTCTATAAGTCAATTTACACTGTTTTCTAGAGGGAGAAGACTTAAAAAAAGAAATTCTGCATAGAGCTAAAAAAGTCTGAATTGATGTAATAGGTTAATATGTATTGCCACAACAAAAAGTTTTCACTACAATCTGAATTATTTTATTCATAATACTTTAATTATAGAGCTTAAAAATCGTTCATCAATTTAAGTGTACGAGACACTGAAAATTGTAAAGCAAACACAGTTTCAGAGGCAACTATTTTACCCTCTACGATCCTAAAGCATTCAACAACTCAACCCTAAATGTCATGTTTCTTTAGGGAAGGGATATAAAAATTCCCTGTAAATATAGAAGTGTCCAATTTGGAAGAAAATTCACTTAAATTTTGGCAGGAAGTTCTTGCGGCACATATTGCCCATGAACACCCTCTAGTAGATGTGTGTGGAACTATAACTAACTCTTAATATACAAACTATTGAAGAAAAACAAAATTACTCTGCATAATTGCAAAAGGAAAAAATAAGGGAATAAAGACAACCTGTTACTGGCCATTAATCTGGTCCACCAGTAACAGGGAATAAAAGTGAGTGATATTTACAGAAACAACCACATTTGGGGAGGGGAGACCTATTGGTCTCAGAAACCAGAGGTTTCTAAAATTTCCTTTAAACTATGTGATCAGAGTTAATACGTAAAACATCAAAGTGCAGACAAACATCATTTGGGGACAGGAAATAAGAGCAAAAATAAAACAATTCTTAATGATGCCCCTGAAGGGAAGCAAGATTGCAGAGGACGAGTTAAAAGGAGCACCCAAAACAGCCCGTGTGATGTTGACTTACAACATGCACAAAGAATTCAGCCTAGACTTGCTTCACTTTTATCCTTTTCTAAGTTATTATTCTAAGTATATCTAAAATTTTATTAAAAGAGAATGTGCAGTCAGACCTTCCTTGCTTCTATTGGCTATGTTTTTACTGTGTTGAGTTTTCCCTTAGATCTGGTTAACCAAATATAGAAATTCATTAAGATATTCCTTTATTCTCTACACATAATTTAAAAATGATAAGGATTTGTGAGACACCTCCAGGAATCTATCTTTTTTATTTTAAAAGTTTAAAGCATGACTTCTCTAGTTTTTACATAAACAAATATTTATTTATATCCTATTTTGTTATTTCCTCATAGCCAAGTCAACTCAATATTCTTCAATGAAGTATGTATGTGTTTTTAAAAGTACCTCTCAATGAAGGATGGCAGATGAACGGAGTGGTGTGTAGGGCCACTGAAGGCTTGTGACCAAAAGCAAGTGCAGCGAGGTGGTGATGGAGAGGAGAAGAATTATCAAGAGGTATTTAGAAGACCAAGCCTACGGGATTGGTCAATAATGCCATTTGGCTGTGCACTGGAGTGACAGGGAAAGGGGAAATGACTTGGAATGTTCTAGTTTGGCATTTGGTACTGATGCCACCCACTGGGATCAGATGCACAGCTTTGGGTGGTTCTTTTTTTAGCCACCAGTGAGAGTAGGTGAAATTATGTTCTCTGTGCTAGCTGAAGTATTTGACAAACCAGAAAAGAAGGCTTCAGCGACATTTTATCAAAAACCATTTCTGCCAGCCACACAAGTTGGTGACAACTACTCAACTGACTTACTGTTTCTTCATGCATATGAATCTGAATTGTCCAGCCCCTTTAGACATTTCCTATACTGAAGTGGTTCTCAACATTCCCTACTACTCTACACTATGATATCCCAGGGGTGGAGGAGAGGGGATTAAAAGGTACCTACACCAAAGTCCCACCCCAAACTTGTAAATCAGAATGTTTGGGGGTCAAATCACAGGCATTAACATTTTTAAAACATTTTCCAAATGATTCTAATATGAAACCATGTGTTTGAATTAAAGTGTAAATTCTCATACCTCGAGAGTTGTCCTTCCTTGTGCCCTCATCCATTCTCCAATACAGTATGTCGGCAGCTCTACTCCAGTATGTCTCACATTCCACATTGTCCCACTCTTACTTGGGTGTGTGTCTGTGCTTCCCATCATTGGATAGTACCTAGAGTTCAAAAGCTATCTGCTGTTCACCCTTATACTCCACTCACCCAGCACATAATAAATGCCATTCATCCCTACTTTCATTGTGAGGTGCATTTTAGAGATTTAAGATTAAGTGTATCTTTCCCATTGTTTTTTCTTGTTGCTTCAAGGCTCTCTTCTTATAAAGCTAGCGGTATGCATTACTTTGGAGTCAGGACACATTTATCTGGAACAAAGAAGATTTGGTTCTGCCTTTTCTTTTAAAATAAGCATTTTTAAGTCACAGAAGAGACAAAAGTCTGAAATCCAAAATTGTTTTAATGTAAAAGAAATTTGATTTTTCTAAAGTTTTTTGGCAGGAAGTGAGTGAGGATGCTGTCTAGAAAGTGGATTTTGCATATCAAGAAGCAGGGTCTTGGCCTTAGGGGCTAGTGTATTACAGGAACTATTGAGTTGACAAGAATATGAAATGGTTTAACACTGGTTTGTCTAGTGCAAAAAGAAAAAAGCAGTAGGTTGAGGGAACTAGGAAACCTGACCAGAATCAATGAAACTTCCAGAAGAGCCCATCCCACTTCCCTTCCAATTGATTTGCCTACACTCATTCAGAAGCCTCAGCATTAGAGCAGCAATGACTATGGGAGGTGTCCAGGATGCTGGGCCAATGGGCATGGGTATGATGTGGGTACAATGTCCACCAGCTCCAGTGTGGCATGAGGAAAACAAAGCACAGTTCCTGAGAAGAGTGCAGTAGTGGCTAATGGAACCAGAAAGGGTTTTGCAGTGGTATGTGACCATGACCTCAGAAGATCAAAGTGAGGCTGTGGATATTCTCCAGCAAATGTCTTCGAGACAAAGGCCAAAGCCCAAAGCTCAAGAATGAATGGAATGGCTCTGCCTCCATGAAGGCTACAGGTGAGTTAGGACCAGACTCACACTTCCACCCTCATCGTCATACCCCACCCACAGGCCATAATATTGCATATACACCACTGTACCTGAGGGATGGAAAAGGAGACAGGTGGGGTAAGTTTGAAACACTTTTATGGGATACAGAGTGATATTTCAATACATGTATATAATATGTAATGATCAAATCAGGGTAATAAGCATATTCATCACTTCAAACATTTACCATTTCTTTGTGCTGGGAACATTCAAAATTTTCTCCCCTGGCTTTTTGAAAATATACAAGCTATCGTTAGCCATATTCACCCTACAGTGCTAGAGGAACACTGGAACTTATTATTCCCTATCTAGGTGTAATTTTGTATCTGTTAACCAACCTCTTTCTCCACATCCGCCCCTCCCCTCTACCTTTCCCAGACTCTAATAACCATAATTCTACTCTCTATTGTTATAAACTCAATTTTTTTAGCTCCCATACATGAGTGAGAATACCCAATATTTATCTTTCTGTGCCTAACTTATGTTGCTTAACATAATGTTCTCCAGGCTCATCCATGTTGCTAAAAATGATGAGATCTTATTATTTTTATATCTGAATAGTATTCCACTGTGTATATCCACCACATTTTCTTTATTCACTCATCCACTGATGGACATTTAAGTTGATTCTATATCTCGGCTATTGTGAATAATCCTGCAACAAACGCGGAGGTGCTACTATGCCTTTGATATACCGATACCCTTTCCTTTGGATAAATACCCAGTAGTGGGATTTCTGGATTGCATAGTAGTTCTGTTTTCAGTATTTTGAGAAACCACCATATTGTTTTCTATAATGGTTGTACTAATTTACATTCCCACCAACAGCATATAAGAATTCACCTTTTTCTGCATCCTCACCAGCATTTGCTATTTTTTGTCTTTTCGATAATAGCTATTCTAACTGGGGTGAGATGGTATCTCATTGTGGTTTTGGTTTGCATTCCTCTGATGTTGAGTATTTTTTCACATACTTGTTGGCCATTCAAAATTCACTTTAATAAAGCAAAATTACTTTCATTTTCAACCCTCCTGTAGAAATAGTATCATGAGAATAGAATTAGGTTGAGTAACAGATGAAAAAAGAAAATTACATCTCTAGACACATGACTGCATAAGATGGTATGCTTTACACTGTATAGATAAACATTTGTTGAAACATTTGTGGAGTGACTATAAGTTTTGCACTTTATACTTGGGAAACAAAGTGAGTGAGTGAGGCTAATAAGTAAAGAGACAAGCAATGAGAGAAGTACTGAGAGGCAAGTCTCTGTATGGTAATAGCAAAGTTAAGACAAGGGTGCATCTATCTCTACAGTGGTAGGACAGTGGACAGAGGAAGTAGAAAAAGACAAGGTCAGGAAACAAATTATGAAGAAGGCAATATCAGAGCTGAATATTTAAGGCTAATATTGGATGCTTGCTGGAGAGAGGTGCCACAGAAGATGAGAGTATTCTAGGCAAAGGAATCAATCCACAAAAGCAAAAGCATGGCAACTTGAGGGAACGTGTCCTGTATGGGCTACTGAGACATTATTGGCAGCAATGAAGAGGGCAGGAAGGATTCAACAGATACCTACAGATAGAATAGACCAGGCTGGTGATTAAGTGAGTCTGAAGCACTAGGGAGAAGTTGTCAGGAAGACTCCTGGATTTGGGGTTTGAGGACCTGAGTGAGTGGTGGTTCTATTAATAAGATAAGGACAATAAGAGGAGAAATCATTTTCTAGACTTGTTGAGTTTGAGGTTCTCGTGATAGTCATGAGGCGAAATATCTGCGAGGCTGCCTGAAATATTGACATGGGACTCAAGAAAGAGGTCTGAGCTAGACTATAAAAACGAGATTTACCAGGGGGAGTTGAAGCATTGGGTGAGGATGAGTTTGCTTAAGAAGAATGGATAAAGAAGAGATAATGATTAAAAGTAGAATCCTTAAAAAAAATACTTGAGAGATGAGCAGACCATGCAGGGAAGAATGACAAAGAGTGGCCTGAAAAGGAAGAAGCCAGGAAGCCAGGAGAGGAGCAAGGGTGAAGAAGATGAGAACGGTCCACAGTGTGGATTACAGCACCAGGATCAAGTGGATAATGACCAGGGTGTCCACTGGATTTAACAGAGGCCATTGATGCCCAATGCTTGTAGCAAGAACAGTATCCAAGGAATGGTGGGAATGAAAGTCACACAGTGTGGGTTAAAGACTGACTGCTAAATGAGGAGGTGGAGACTGCTTTTTCAAAGCAGCATGACTGAACAGTGGGAGAGGGGATGATAGATTATATATAAATAGCGAGGCAAGTAGGGCAAAGCTGCATAACTGACCAGACAAGTTAATAAGGAAATGATGTGCAGAACATCAGGATTAGTAACTCACCGTGGGAATTCCTACTCCTGTGAAACCTAATTCTTCACTAGTGGCTGACTCTGACATATATTTCTAAGAGTTAACCCCAGATCCCAAGCCTTAAGAATACAGGCTTTTTTTTTTTTTATTATCTTTCACATTCTGCAGTTACTGATGCTTTGTTGCAATGTTTTTAGATGTGATTTTATTATTAGTTAACTTATTAGCTAATTTCTAAAAATACTTCCTATCTTTAAAAGTAGTGAGAAAATAATGATTAATGAATTCCCCAACATTAAAATATATAGTTCAAAAGCATTTTTCCAAAAATCCAGTAAATTGCTAAGATCTAGCCATGTTTCATGTTATTTTCTGAATATACACTAAATATCAGACAATGCATCTGAGTCACTCTAAAATATTGATGATTTTCTTCACTTTCAAACTGGTTAAACTGATAATTTTACTATCTCATGCCTCAGGCTGAGGAGGTTACACTGTCATGTCTAGGGAATATTTACTATAGTCTAAAACTTCATAAAAGAAGAAATGTTTCTAAGATATGTGGGATTTCATATTAATAATAGTAAATGTTTATCAAAAAAGCTGACCTCCCTCAAACATGATTAAGATATGGGATTTAGGTTATAACCATAACCTTAGTATCGGTCAGCTGGCTTTAATTGGGTGATAGCTTTAGATGTTTAACTGACATTTTTCATACCTGAGTAATAATACAAACTTGGAGAAACTGCACTGGTATTATTTTGTGCTCTCTCATGCAAAAAGTGGTCTTTAAAGAATTAGCTCAATGACTACTATAAAAATATTATGGTACACAAAGTTTTAGTTCCACTTCCTTCTTTGTGTACTGCAACACACCCCAAAAATAAAGTCACTAAGCTAACTACAATGCTTTATGACCATTTAGAAACTTTTGGCAACATACCAACTGGTTAATGGTTAATAACATAAACACAGATCTTGTGAGTATTTGTTTCAGTGTATGTGGGAATCCAGTTCTTGATTCCTACTAAGGTATCCCTTTAGAGTGTAGGAACTTCCATCATTTAAGAGATAACTCAACACAAGTACCTCTGCAACAAAATTGTTCCAAATCTCTCCTTTATGAGGCATGAGAGCAGAAGAGAACCTGAGAGTTATTAAAGATAATTAACTATATAAAATGAAGATAATTAACTATTAAATCAATGAATGTCCTTGAACCTTATAATAGAGATTCTGTCCCTATTTTATGAGTCTGGATTTGTGGGTCATACTCCCACAGGCTGACACTACCTATGGGAAGAGAGCATATATCACTAGAACTATAATAAGTCAACCACAACACCTATCTAGCCCATTGTGGAAACTCAATATTTGTTCCAAAAAATAATAAATGGTTCAGTGAATACCCCTACTTTTAGTAGAATCTTAGCAGATTAGGCATCATTGATTCTGAATTCAGCAGATTCTGAAATTGTTGCAAGACATTGTATTACAGGGCCATGCCATCTTACATGGTACTAAGTTACCTTAGTGTGGTGAACAGAATGTGAACTAGGAATAGAAAAACCCGGGTCCCATCCCAGGTCACCAAACAACTGGTATGAATGTAATGACATCTTGTAAGGCTTTTATTTCCCCTTTGAAACTGGGATAATAACTGCCATTTCCTACATGTGATTGTGGGTCAGATGAGACTGAATCATAATCAGCTAAGGATAGAAGTGACATCAGAAATCAGAGTCAAGATGTAAAAATAAGTAAGGGACTTAAGGCTCAGAGACGTTAATGATTTGCCAAAGATTAGAGTAGTTAGTCAGAAAGCTGAAGTATAAGCTAGTCATGGTAAGTAAATAGATTATTGCATTTATGTAGCAATTACATTATAAATAAAAAGCTTTTTTAGAAATGAAATTCTTTCAACATCATTAGGAAGTGTTCCTCTTGTTTTGGGGCCCTAGAGATCATCTGATCAAATACCTACCTTGACAGATGAGAACTTGAGATTACAGTATCATGAATGAGAACTGTCTCTTTTTTCTAATAAAAAAGTCATTTCATATGTAAAAACACTTTATACATTATAAGGGGCTTTAAAATATAAGTGGTGGACATTAGAGTTGAGACAGACAAGTATTGTCCCTAGGCTTTGAGAGACCGAATGCTGTAATTGCTTTTGGAACTGTGTGGCTTGATGACACCTGTGAGCATCTGTTTGCATCAGCTATTTATTTATTTCTTTATGTGTGGTACAGGGGAATGAAGGGATGGAATAGTATCTGTTTTCTGCCTCCATCTGAAGGTCAGGACTTAAGCCTATTAGGAGAATGAATTAGCATTTGAAGTTGAAAAGGATTTTTCCCTGAAATTTATTGTGAGATTCAGAAAAATAGTCTGGCCATTTGGGGTGTAGATGTCTAAGTGTGATACTAAGAATCATACTTTGGGCATTAATATTATTGTGATCTCAACTGTGCACACAAGGTAGTGTGATTCGAGTGAGCCAAATTATGTATTAGCAGTAACGAAACCATAGATACACCCTGACTTACAGAAACTGAAGGAGTTTATACCTCGGGGTCATTTTCCAACCCATATATAACCTTTGTACATTTAATTTCTGTGCTATTGTCAAATTAATATTGCTTAAACAGAATTTTGTGTAGCTCTATCTTCAGAATCCTTTGTGTCCTTCCCCTATGCACATGGCAATAAACTCTTTTGGCTTCTTGGCTGCTTTATCCCCAAATACCACCCAAGTAGATGCAGTAAAACAAAATGCTTAGGTGGTGATCGGATATACCAAGAGTCTAATCCTGGCTTCATAATTTCCTGGCTATGTAATCTCGAGGAAGTTCCATAGACAATCCAAGCTTCATGCTAACTGAAGCAGTACAGGTCAGGCCATGTCTCTGTACAATGCCTGGCCCAGAAATGTTAGGAATGATAATTATAATGTTGATATATGTGGTGTGATGAGGAACAAGAAGAGGAGATCATTATATGCCTTGTGCTTTCCTAAATTGTTTGCTTTTGCAAGTTTTTTTTTTTTTAGTAGTAAGGATGCCTTTTTATCTCTGCTATCAAAACCTTGCATAGTTTTAAAGATGCAACTTAAATTCTACCTACTAGCATCTAGCACAAGTCCTTGCAATAGTACTTCTTTATCACGATGATATTAACTGATTATAAGTAAACCTGATTTTAGAAGGGCCTCTTTTCCTGGAAAAAAATCATAGGTCAGATATAGTATGCTATTGCCCATGCCATTAAGATGATAATTGATATCTGTACTTGTGCCTTTTCTTCTAACAACCCTAAATATGATTGATAAATGTAAGTATGGTGTGTGTATATATGTGTGTGTGTGTGTTAAAATATTCCTTCAAAATTCTTCATGTGGCTGTTTAAATTCTAGAAACTTTGATTACTGGGGGAATCAATTTCCCCCTTAAGCTATGCTTTCCCACACACAATTAAGAACAAAATAATTAGAGGAAGCTCTGTTCAGAGAGAAGGGGAAATATATTAAATATTATTCAATTTCTGTTCTATGGTAGGAAGAACTGAATCACTGCTCTGTACTAAACCTATCAAAGAAATAAAAACTTTGAAGTCCCACTTTATGTGTCACTTAAATATTTGCCAATTGCTACGTGATACGATTGCATCTCACATAAACATGACCTCTTTTCTGTGTGCAGAAAATAGAAAAAGTGATTGTCTTCAATGACATGTCCATTTGATTTGATCTGAAAACAATTTACGTTCCTGTAGACATCTACGTGTGCATATGAAACTTACGGTGCCAAGGTCAATGATGAAGCAGTCACCCTTGTTGAAACTGTCCCAGCTGAGGGGAACTTCTGTGGCCCTGACCACTCTCCTGCCCTTCACATGCAGCAGCCTCTGGGCGGTCAGGTCGTTGATGAGAACGTGATTTAGCCCAGACGCTACACCTCCAGCCTGCTCAAGGGGAAAAGACAAAACACAAAACAAAGAGAAAACCGGTGAGGCTTCCAACCAGACAAGGCAAAGCATAATACCAAAGGGTTCATGCCAAAACCGTGCTTGTCAAGCCAAGATAAAATAGTAACCTATCACATGTGACAAGTTACATACGAAAAGAGAATTCCTTGGTAAATCAACAAGTTGGTTTATTTGGTCTCCTTAGTCTTTCTGTTTTAACAATTCAATTTAAAATTGAAAATATTTACTGAGAACCTTCAGGGTATAAAACACTGCTGCATAAACAAAAAGAAGAAGCCATGGCTCTTGCCCTTTGGACGCTAATGATTTGAAGCCATTAATGAATAAGAAGGCAAAGATTTCGGGCAAGAAAGTGACAGCAGCCAGAGAACAAGGCACCCAAAATTCCCACTGTCACAGTGTTAGGATGGAGAAGGGGAGTTGAGTGCTGGCCAGGGATAGGCTGCTCCTGTGTATGGTCCTTGTTTTCACATTTCAAAAAAAAATCACATTTTCTTTATTTTTCGGTAAACAGAGTTTACTAAATATACTAGGTCTGAGTATTTTTACTTTTAGTCAGGAGAGATGCAATATCTTGATTGCACACCCCCAACCACAACAAAACAAAACAAAGTAAGTAAAATACAACCACATTGAGTTAAAGAAATGCTGAAGTAAGAATTTTACCTCTATCAATTATATTTTGTTATATTATTTGCAATCATCTTTTATCTTTTCATTTTTTTTCTAATTAAATGTTAGGAACCATTTCTTTACTTCCACAATTAATTACAAGGTAATGTGGATAACTGAGTTACAGTACAAACAAAACTCTGTCATTGATAGATCAAAGACCTCTATAATAATGGTAAGAAAAATTAGCTGTATTAACTAATCTATAAAATAAGCCAACTTTCTAATTTATTATACAAACATACATAGTGAATCCAAAAGATGAGGATAGGTTGCACATGTAGTCACTAGAGCATTCTTTTAATTTTTATTGGCTTTAAATTCTCCCTTCTCCAGGAAAAGGCCCTCATGAATAGAAAAGTTTTGTTATTACAGGTCAAATGTTGATTTCAGGATAATTACAACCGCAAATTTTAGGAAATATATAATTTCCCACCCATAATTTCACAGATTGCCACATTTCTTGGCTTAATGAATTAAGTATTATAAAACAAAAATCAATATAAGTTTCCATCTTGGCAATTTCAATTTTTTAAAAATAAGTAGACGTACAGTGTGATCTGATAAAAAAATAAGAACACTTGATCTAAAAAATGTTATAAAATATAGAGTAGATTTAGACTGAAGATACATATATAACATTCAGGCTAATTTCATATGGTGAACCTATAGAGAGATATATAGTCTGAAAATTTAACATAATTTTAAAAAAATAATTTGTCTCTAATATTTGATGCCACAAATGCACAAAATAAAAACTATATGTTGCACATGTCTGTAAGTAATTCTCCTATGAATATTGTTTGCATTAACCCTAAAAGCTCCCAGCCTCTTTCTACTTTCACAAGGCAGAATAAAAGCAAAGTGGATGATCTTCCAAACTAGTGGTACCATAAATACAGGTTTGCCGGCTGACAGATGTCTGATAGTCACTATCTACAATCATGGCTTAGGGCAGGGTCTTGTTCAGCTTGGGAGAGGTAAGTCAGCCAGAGATTTAATGTAAGGGAGCAATGGTAAATAACAGTCCTCTATACCCTCTTCTCAGGCCCTAAAAGGCCTTAGAGAAAAATGTCACAAGTCAATTGAATGAGATAAGAAGATGGTCTTAATGTTTCCTAGCCAAATCTTTACATTACATATGGCAACTAAATGTGATTTTTTCAGACTTGGTAATGGTAGGCTTTGTCAAATTTTGCCCACTCCAAATAGACACAATACCTTGTTTTACAGAGTATTCTTAAAAATTTGTCCCAGTATTTGACCCATTTATATATGTTGAGAGTATCAGAGTATAATGATTAGCAGCTTAGACACTGGAGTCAGATGGTCACCCACTCACATAACAGCTGTGAGAGCAGGACAATTACATAGCCTCTCAAAGCTGTGCTCTACTCATCTTAATAGAATGGTAATTATAGAAACTGCAACACAGGTTGCTTGTATTAAATGAGATAATATGTGTGAAGTCATTAGCATATTCCTATAAGGTTCAAACTACTAATGGGATGAAATTAAGCATAATATAATCATATTTGCTCTTCTGGGTGTTAAATTATCTCTGCTTCCACATTTCTTATCAAGTATTGTTGCAAGCGCACATGTTGCCATCTGCTCAATGTCACTGATGATAAGATAGTGGACTCATTTCCTTGCTGATAAATTTGACCTCCATTTGCAAACATCATGTTTCTAAAACACATTAATTTGTGGTGGTTTTACTGTTGGTAATTAGAAGATAATTATCCCATAACTGTAAAATTACTTTTATCATGTCCACTTTCAAACATGTATCTAGAAATTTTATTTCAAAAGTCCTGTTAACAGCCAGCAGGATTAATAACACAAGTGTCTACTGATGGATTATGTACTCTGTAGCTGCGGTTCCCAACCTCGGGGCTGCGGACCAGTACCAGTCTGTGGCCTGTTAGAAACCAGGTCGCACAGAAAGAGGTGAGTGAGTGAAGCTTCATCTGTATTTACAGCTGTTACCCATCGCTTACATCACCACCTGAGTTCTGCCTTCTGTCAGATCAGTCACTGTCTCCCATCACCCCCAGATGGGACTGTCTAGTTGCAGGAAAACAAGCTCAAGGCCCCCACTGATTCTGCATTATGGTGAGTTGTATAATTATGTCATTATATATTACAATGTAATAACAATAGAAATAAAGTGCACAATGTATGTAATGTGCTTGAATTATCCCAAAACCATCCACCCACCCCCACTCCATGGAAAAATTGTCTTCCATGAAACCAGTCCCTGGTACTAAAAAGGTTGGGGAAGGCTGCTCTAAAGGTATTTTATTACTTAATTTAATCCTTAATCTTTACAACACCTGTATGAGAAAGCTGCTATAATACCCATTGCACGTTGGAAGAAATTTAGCACAGAAAGCTCAAGTATTTACCTTAAAGCAAACAAGTCATATGTGGCAGAAATGGGTTCAAAACTGGGGTGATGTCACAGCACCTGCTTTTGGTAACTTCGAGACCCAGCCCATTTAAAATGTTGGGTTTATTGACATAAAGGAAGTTTCAGTATCATTTGACATAAACTGTAGGAGCTCATGTCAATTAAATATAACGAAAGGTAATAGTTTTATGTTTACGGTGCTTAATAGCCTAGAGTGAAATAATGATTTCAAGAGAGATAAGAGAAAATAGATATGTTTTGTCCTAATCTCAATGGTATCACAAAATATTCAACTGAGGCTCTGAACAGGTAAAGGTAGAAATAAACCCTGGCATCTTAATAGGCAAATTTAGTATTATAGTCAGAATTATAGTTCAGCTCTGAGTTTCAGGTCCACACTAGGGTGACATGATCAATGGGCCGGGCAGTAGGGTGTGCAGAACACCAGCTGGAGTATGTTTGATTTTGGAAAGGATTGTTTCCGGAATGTTTGCCAGTGTGAGGGTTTTCCTCACACTGTAACTGCACACACATGGTGGGGTGGGGGGCGGGAGTGGTGAAGGAGGGCCAGAGAGAATGCCAGAAAAAAGCTACCCTTTACTGAAGCTTGCCTTAAAGAGACAGAACTATTTAACTATTTGTTTTTGTCTGTTTATTTTCAGAAGTAAAGCCAATACGTTGGTGTTTCGGACCAATATTCGTAAATTGTGTGCGAGTATGTGTGTGTGTGTGTGCTTACATGAGTATTTGAGTTTGTGTGGCTGAACCACACATATTTTCTGCTCAGTGGTTCCAGTTGCATCATTTCTAAGATCCAACCACACACTATTTGGGAAATGCATGTATAGTTCTTTGTAGGAACTGAAATTATAATTGTTATAAATACTGTATTAAGATATTATAGACCGATTGCCATTCCAAAGGCTTGAGTTACTTTCAGCAAATTCAGAGATTCTCTAGAATGGCAAAAATGAAAACTGTTAAGACTCAAGTTACCAATATTTAATCATTCAAATAACTCTACAAAATATTACAGGGTTTTCTTGTGAAGACATAACTGAAAGCTCTTAATTTTCTTAAAAATATTATCCTATCAAATTAAGTCAATTAGTAGATTTAACTTATTGCATCATACATTCCACATTTATTGAACACCTATGTGTCTGGCAGGTACTGGAGATATAGCAATGAACAAAACAGACTTAAATAAAGACAAAGCAAAACAAAAAAAAAAAAAACCTGCCCTCAATGAACTTTAATTTTATGAAGACGTGATATGGATGAACAGGAGGAGAAAGGGGTTCATAATGGAAACTGTTTGAGAGAGCTGCTTACCTTATATTTCAGACCTCCTTTGAAATAGCCAACAAAATCAGTAGATTCATAGCCTTGAAGTTCTCTACTTTGCACTGGCTTGCCACCCAAATAGTCATCCATCTGCACAGTGAAGATGGCAGCTGCTGTGCTTTCATCCTGGGAGCACTCCTTTCCTGAAATAGCAAATGAGAGCACCTCAGTTATCAAGCAAGAAAAAGGACTACAGCAGAATTTCTGATATAAATTAGAAATTCAATTATTTATCAATATGACAAATAGTCTTCTACAGAAAGATCTTTCAGCAGAAACAGTATATTATTTTGTTAATAACTAAAAAAATTGTTTTTGTTCCTGCTTTTTTAAATTTCTTAAAAAAATTTTAAAAGAAACATTGCTGTCTGAATGTGCTAAAAAAGATATGACAATATATTCAGGTGAGCACTCGTTTGGTATAATCAATGATACCAAGCTATACACACATTTTGCAATTGGTTTAGCCTTTATTAGCATCAATCCTTAGGCTTCTATAATATCAGTATGTTAATTAGTATTTTTGAGGAATATGAACAGCATGGGCCATAATTAAATAATTTCAAGGAAGCAAGTGAATTTTAGAATGGGAAAATGAATACAATTTGATTTTACCTCTATTTTGCTTGAATGAAATTATCTCTGAAGGAAAAGGGAGACTAAAGGAACCAGCATGCTGGCATTTATTAAGTGTTAATGTAGGTGGCATTGTCCCAGGCATTTAACATGCAACATATATTTAATTTTCATGATTCTAATACAGATCATATCCAAGGTCAAAACAATTCCCAAGAACCAGCGTCTGCAGTGTACATGATGGCCAGAGCAAGGACAGTCCTGAGGGAGACTCAAATTTTATTAAAAAGCACTTTAAACCTCTTACTGCATCTTAGCTGTATAAAAATCATAAATGATTCTAGAAATAATAGGTAACATTTATACATTTATACTACCCTTACTATGGCCAGACACTGTGCTAGTGTATTGCATGGATGATCTCATTTAATCCTCAAGCAAACCCATGAAGCAGAAGCTATTTTCTCCCATGTTACAACAGAGGACAACTTTTCTGAGTCCATAAAGGGTACCTTTAGCAGAAAAGGACACAGACACAGGTTTGTATGATTCTGAAGCACAGACTCTTAGAAACTACAATATGTTAGTATTTATTTTTAATACTCAGACTCTCATTAACAGCAAAACTTCGTGGTAATCAAAGTATGTTCATTTCCCCCATGGATAACTGATGCATAAAAGCTCAGAAGCTGTAACAATAGTTCACCTGAACAACCCTGAGAGTAATCGCCAAAGTTGAAGAAAGGAAATCAGTTAGCTATGTTAAAGAAAGAATAAGATTTATTTACAATTCCTCTCTTACTCTCAAAGAGACCTGAGTAGCAAATATCTTCTGAGGGGAAAAAATCAGTAGCTAGAAGTGTACTTGACATGGTAACAATTTTGTGACCTTGCTGTGGTCGAAGGTAAATATTTAACACACAGACAATTTTGCAGTCTGAAAAGACTACAGCGTCATTTTTCTGCCCATTTTCCTAACCCTAACTGGGAATACCAATTAAAATATAGGTGTAGATTTTGTACACAGATGCTTTAAGAGATAATCTCAAATCAAGGTTAATATCGAAGGTATTAAAGATGATATATTTGACATAAACATTCTTACTTGACTACAAGTTGAAACCTGAATCTCTTTAGGTAGAGATAAATGGACAGGCATGAAGTTAACAAATGAACTGGAAGTATTAAATAAGTTCACTAAATTATGCTTTCATTTGCTGATACTTATATAATGTGCTAGGCCAGGGAATATCAGTATAAATAATCCAGAGTCCTTGCCCAAAAGAGGTCGAAAAGTCTTAATGACACAAATATCAGCCTATGAATGTGAAAATTAGAATTGAATTCAGTTGCATCATGATGGAATTCTAGGAACTTATGAACTTTGTGTATGAACTCTGCTTATGAATTCATTTGGTTTTACCCTATGAATTCTGCTGATGACATTCGTTGTTTCCCTATGCTGATTTTACCAATGTCTTTTATGTTCTATTATGTT
The DNA here is from genome assembly GCA_004363605.1 of Indri indri. NCBI lineage: Eukaryota > Metazoa > Chordata > Mammalia > Primates > Indriidae > Indri > Indri indri. The sequence goes on along the minus strand of RJWJ010006371.1, from coordinate 7,172 downwards.
GTATTACATTATGTTATGCTTGTATATATGCCAAAAACTTCCTGAAGTTGTTGTGGGAATATGATGATTTTTTATATATAATATAGATAAAAAGAGAGGCTGAAAAACTAGGTTAGGCCAGACATGGTAATATCTGAAAGTCGGCGAGGTGTGGTGGCTCACACCTGTAATCCCAGCAGTTTGGGAGGCTGAAGCAGGAGAATTACTTGAAGCCATGAGTTGGAGACCAGCCAGGGCAACATAGCAAGTCTTCAACTCTACAAAAAATTTTAAAAAAATTTAGCTGGGTATGGTGGTGCACACTCGTAGTCCTAGTTACTTGGGTGGCTGAGGCAGGAGGATTGCTTGAGCCCAAGAGTTTGAGGCTGCAGTGAGCTATGATTGGGCCACTGCACTCCAGCCTGGGTGACACAGAAAGACCTTGTCTCAACAACAACAACAACAACAACAACAATAACAACAGCAAAATAAATTAATCCAACACCCTTTCATGATAAAAAAAAAATTAGCCAAATTAGGAAGAGAGAGGAACATCCTCAACTTGATAAATGCATCACCAAAAAACATACAGCTAACATAATACTGAATGGTGAAAGACTGAATGCTTTCCCCATAAGATCAAGAGCAATAAGGTGAACAAAATAAATAAAAGGCATACAGATTGGATATGAAGTAATAAAAATGTCTGTATTCAAAGATAACAGGATTGATTGCATAGTAAATTCTAAGGAGCCCACCAAAAAGACTCCTCCTAGAAATAAAAAGAGCATTCAGCAAGATAGCAAGAAGTAAGATTAATCAGTAAAAACACCAATTGCATGTCTATATAAAAACAATGAATATTCAGAAACCCAAATTAAAAGCATAATACCATTTACAATCACTCCAAAGAAACTGAAATACTCAGGCAAAACATTTATGGGATCTGAATGCTGAAAATTACAAAATGGCAATACAAAAATTCAAAAAAGACTGAAATAAATGTAAAGGCTTAGTACATACATGGATTTTAAGATTCAACATGATAAAGATGTCAATTCTTCACAAATTGATGTATAGGCCTAATATTGTTCTTATGAAAATCACAGTAAGGTTTATTGTATATATATAGAAGTTTATTATAAAATCTATATAATGAGGCATAGGCCTTAGAGTAGCTAAAATAATCTTGACAAACCAACATAAAGTGGGAGGAATCACTCTACCCAAAAGTAATGTTTACTCTGTAGCTACAATAATTAAAACAAAGTGGAATTGGTAAAGGATAGACACATAGATCAATAGACCCAGTTTTCCCCAATGGTAACATTTTGTAAAATTATAGTATGGTTTAGTATCCTATAGTATACTAATATGTGGTACAGTACAGCATAGCATAGAATATCACAACCAGGATATTGACATCAATCCAATCTACCTTATTCATATTTCTCCAGTTTTACTTGTTCTCGTTTACATATGTGTGCATTTAGTTCTATATGATTTTATCGCAGGTATAAATTCATATATCTGCCATCACAATGAAGATGCTATACAGTTCCAGCAAAAAGATTACTGATGCTGCCCTCTTATAACTACCCTCACCTTCTGCCTGCATCCCTCCCTCCTCAGCCTATCCTCAACCTCTGGCAACAACAAATCTAAAATTTTGTCATTTTGAAAATGTTATATAAATGGAATCATGCAGTATGGAACCTTTTAGTTTGTTTTTGTTTTTTTTCAATCAGCATAATTCCCTGGAGATTCGTCCAATTTATTGTGTGTATTAATACCTTGTTCTTTTTTTACTGCTGAGTAATGTTCCTTGGTCTAGATGTGTCACAACTTGTTTAACCAGTCACCTGTTAAAGTGTATCTGGGCTAATTTCAGTCTCTGGCTATTCAAATAAAACCGCTAAGGACATCTGTGTATAAGTTTTTGCGTGAACAGAAATTTTTACTCCTCCAGTATATGTGCTCACGAATGCAGTTGCTGGGTCATATATGATTAATTGGATGTTTAGTTTTGTAAGAAACCACTAAACCCTTTCCAGAGTGCGGTACCATTGTACATCCCCCCTGCCCCAGCAATGTAAGTTATCCAATGTCTCAGCATCCTCTCCAGCCCTTTGTATAAATTCCTTTCATTGTAATTCAATCCTGTGGATTTTCAGTGACTTGCAGAAGGCCTAGCAGAGACTAGTCACAGGATAAATGTAGGTATATTGCTTTAAAATCGATTTATGGGAAGTTAAAACTGGCAAGGAGAAAGGGTGAGAGTAGGTATTGGTAGCATAGGTTGGGGATGTGACAGAGAGCTGTTTTACCAGCTGGCCCTGCTCATCGACTTGGTGCTATAAGGAACTAGAAGCACAAGGTAGATGCATTTAAACCGCTAGGTACAAACCTGGAATGTTTAAGAAGGACTAATGCCAAAACTTCTAAGTTATATGCAACAAATTCTTACTTTCCTTACATTTATGTTAATTCAAGGTGGTACACAGAGTAATCTGAGCTATGCCAGGGTGTTATGGAAACTCCGAAGAAGAGACCTGGAAAGATCATTCTCCCTCTGTTCTCTCTCATTGCAGGTACAACTTCTTCCTGTTTCCCATTCTGACTCCTACTTAGCCTGTTTCTTCATTTCTGTGCTATGCACCTTTTTTATCCCATTTTGACTCTACTTTCACTTCTCTTCCTTCCAACTGATGTCCGGATTTCCTTTAATCAAATAAATGTTCTTTTCCCCTGAACTTTCAGCTCTCCTTCCTATAACTTTCTCTCAGTCTGTCTCTCTGATTAATCCTTATGGATTTATCCTAATTTAGATCTTTGGGTAGACTACATCTGATAAAATTCAGCTTGCTTAGGGAACTGAAGTAGGAAGAGCTGCTGGAATATTTTACCTTAAGCTTTTCCGTCTCCCTATGATTTTTCTCTTGAAGCAAGAACCCTCCCAATTACTCTCCTTCCCTTGTTTTCCCTCAAGGCTTCTCTGTTCCCCCATAACCACAGATATTTGTGTCTCTTTCACAGTACTTACCACATTTTACTGGTGTTGTACCACTTTTTGTCTTATTGTATCTTTGAGATGATGAAACTAAGAAAAGGCTCATAAATTATATATTGACTTAGTTTTAGCGTATCTTTTAAGATCCTAAATGTTTCTACCAAAGCATTTTCTATTATATTTTTGAAATTGATGAGCACTAAGAGATTAATTAAGAGCTAAAATGAATCTGTAAACCCTACAAAACACAGTGCTTAAAAAAAATCTCCTTGTATAAGAAAGAATTTATAGAATTAGAGAATTGTGTTCAAATCTCACTTGCAGTCTTCTGACAAAGTCAAACTTAACTGCTGTCTACATTAAGATACCAAATTCTTTCACATTTTAATTCACCCAAATGGCAAATGTGGCATTTTAAACACTCTTATTCATTCCAGATCCAAGTTTTGGATGGAAAGACTTCAGTGTGGACATCATCTATCTGGTATCATTCATTTTTGAACATAGGTTATATATTAACGTTTCAGTGTTTTCTGATATAAAATATAAATAGATTACTGTCTATTATAACATTATAATACGAATAATGACAATGCAATGGGAAAACAAAATGAGTTTAGAACTCAAGACTTAGCCTTCTCAGCCTCCTCAAGTTAACACAATTTTCTGACACCAAATGCTGTAATTTGAAGTTCTATCTTTGTTCTATCTTCTTTTTCTCAATTTCTCAAGCGCCTGTTCCAGGTATTTGCCAATGTTTAGACAGTCACTAGTCAATGTTTTCCACTATTTTTTTTTGTTAAAATCTTCAAATGTTAGAAATAAAATTGTTGGCTTTCAGGAATGTAAGAATACTTGTGTGTGATTTTGTCTGTTTGCCTTCTAAGCTTAGGAATGAAAATAAACACAAGCACAGGGGAGTCGAGCTAATTTTAAAAGAAGGCAAAAGGACTCTGAGAGCCCAAGGCGGGAAGGATTGCTTGAGCTCAGGAGTTCTTAGTCAGCTTGAGCAAGACCGAGACCAGAATCTACTAAAAATAGAAAAATTAGCGGGGGTGGGGAGTGGGCTGGGGGGGGGTCATGGCGCCTGCCTGTAGTCCCAACTACTCAGGAGGCTGAAGCAGGGGGACTGCTGGAGCCCAGGAGTTTGAGGTTGCAGTGAGCTGTGATGACTCCACTGCACTCTAACCGGAGCGACAGAGCAAGAATCTGTCTTAAAAAAAAAAAAAAAAAAAGAAAGGGTGTGCCTACTGGCGAAAGACCTCATAGGGAGAGGGTGGACATTCAGGATGTTTACTAGTAAAAGTAGAAGGTGGAAAAAGTAGAACACACAAGGCCCAGTGTCCTGAAAGCCTGGTAGGAATGCAACCCAAAATAATTACTACTGCTGAAGGGGCCATTCTGTTCCACACTGCATCCTTGTTAAAACATAAATAATAACTTAATAAATAATAACAAGGCAGCTTATCTAAATAAATACACAAATCAGCCATATAGAACTATTCATTTATACAGATAATATCTGTATTTCTTTTTCTGCTTCCATCCCAAGACACCAGCTCCCTGATAAATACGAGTTTTTGTCTGCCAAACCTGGCAAGCATCGAGGTGCAGGCAGAATCCTGTTTGAAAGAGGCCCAGAACACTAATCCTTGCAAGTAATAGAGCAATATAAACTGGTGCCCAAAGGCAACAAATAAACATAAATTTATAGAGGGTGGGGGGAAGAAGGACTTTTTGCCAACTGCGGCAGACGCCCACAAACTTGTTTGACTTCAGGGAAATCAGGACTGAACTTGTTGGAAGGTGAACGGGACTTGGCCAGCGCCCGGTGCCCAGCACTCCTGGGCGACAGTGACGTTTGGAGATTGGAAGGTGAAAGAGGCAGAAGCCTGAGGACCAGCCTCAAAAGGTCCAGGAACTGAACTTGACAAAGGTCAAAGCCAGCAGGATAAATCTGCCCCGGACTTCCCTGCGCCCCACGTTTGCAGCGGGCGGGGAGTTGATTTTGGCTGGGAAGGAATGTCCAGCCGGAAAGAGGCGCCCCGTGGTGGCGAGACTGGCGCGGTGAGTCCCCTTTGCCCCCAAGCCTTCAAATCTGAGACTCTTACATCCCCCACTCCCTGACCAGGGCGCGCTGGGTCCCGCTGCGCGCCGCCCCTTACCGAGCCAGAAGTGCAGGCGGTAGGTGAAGCCTCGGCTCGCCTTGGCCGTGTGCAGCACCAGGTAGGCATCCCCGACGTAGAAGTCTCCGTACGCGCTCTGGGGCACTGGCACCAGCTCCAGCTTCTCAACCCTCCAGACCTGCAGCCCTGCCTGCTTGCCCGCCCGGGAGAACTCCGGGTGGTACAGCTCTTGGGCCATGGCTCGGTCACACGATGCTGCGGGGCGGGAGTGGGGGAAGCGCGGGACCTTGCTCGCACTGGAGTCGGACTAAATCCGGACGGGCAGAAGTGCCCCTGTTCGCGGTAACTTATAGAGTTCGCCCTCCCGGGAGGCGGGCCCCAAACGGGAGGGGCCAAGCGCCCAGGCCAGAGTCGCTCCAGAGCTGGCGATCGCTCGCCTGTGGGAAGCGCCGCTCCCGCTTCCGAGCTTCCACGCCCTCCCCAGGCCGGGAGCGGAGTCGGCGTCCCAGCGATCTTGACATTCGGAGGGAATTTATAGAAACCCCTGGAAATGCTTCCTCCAAAGAAAGACATTTTCTGTGGCAACAGAAGGAAGAGATTAACGATTAAAACTGCTTGGCGCTCCCCCATGCATACCCATCACCACCGTTCTGCGGGTATTTCCCCTCCTCTCGCTAATCCTGTTACTTCTGGGTCTCGGTTGTGCGGGTCAGGAGGCTTGAGGCGATGAAAGGCGCACCAGCCCTACCCTACAGCGTTGAGTCAGCGCTTCTCTAGGAGGAGCAGGACCTGTTCTTCTGGCCCTCTGGAATAATTCTTTCTTAGAACAAGGCTTCCTCTGCTGACAGAAGCACCTGCTGTTAGAGAGCAGAGGATTGTGCCACACTGGCATGCTGGAAGAGTTTTAACGTACCCTTTTAAATACATTGGCTTTTCAAGCAACAATCATGCTAATAATCATCGACTCCATAGTTTCACTGGCCAATCTCTCCATTTCAGATGGCCAAAGTGTCTGTCTCTGTCTTCCCTGTTTGAAAATACTATGAAAAACAGCATGTCAGGTTTCTTGGAAAGATTGAGAAAACCTGGAAGGCTAGCTGTCCTACTTGGGGGACAGAGCTCTCTCTGCAAATCCCCAGGAGTTCAGGCGCTGTGGTTAAACTCTCTTGCCACCTGCCTCTTCCAGCCAAGAAAGTTGCTGAAAAAAACATCAGTTGCCCCCCTGGGATGTTCTCAGGTAGGGGTGTTTGTGGATCTAATTTTATGCTTGGCCTGCCTTTTGAGTTACCGCTTACCTAGCTTCAAGGTGCTCATTTTCTCATTGTTTTACCTACAGCTTTTGCCTTTGCAGCATGGGCAAAGCACTGTAGACCACAAATGGAAAATTACTCTTTATTTTGCATTCATTTAACAGAAGCTGTTATGGCAAAGGATTCTGTTGTTATTGAAAAAGCAAATCGCTCGGGATGTAAAGAGTAGGAAAGATGATTTTTATACATGTAAATTTTCTTTTACTCAGTTTCCCAGATTACAAAAGTCTCTGGAAGGTCACTAACAATGTACGATTAGATTTTTTCCTTAAATAATTTATGTTTTTAAGTAGGTTATTACATGACCATCGTAAAAATTAAGAATATAAAAATGTGTGCAATAAAAATTTATCTCCATTTCACCCTGCCACCGAGTTGCTTTCCCCAAAGGCACTAAGTTACCAGTTTCTTAGGTATTTTTCCAGAAATATTCTTTTATCAACAAGAATATAGGTAACACAGTTATTTTTATTTATTTAACAGAAATGGTAATATATACACTGTTCTGAATCTGTGTGTGTGTGTGCATGTGTGCCTGTGTTTTGAGATCAGTAGACACTTATAGAACCTCTTGATTAATACCTACTTCAAGGAAGGACATTTCCCATGGCAACAAATTAGGGAATAAATTGTGTGTGTGTGTGTGTGTGTGTGTGTGTGTGTGTGTGTGTGTGTGAGATTAATATACACTACTCATAGAGCTACCTCTTTTTACCGACCATATGGTATCCCTTCTTCTAAATGTAC